>CANNZV010002464.1:0-36582 GCA_947561585.1 Caprella mutica
AGATGTAGTACAAAATGTAGAAGTTCAGTAGAAGTTCAGTCTTATATCTATTGTGAACAATACAAAAGAACACAGTTACTGAATGTCATTATGTTTGATGTTACTATCTTTCTCATACCTCCATTCGGTAAATAGTCCTAGGACTATATTTTAACCGAATGGTACCGAATGGACGCTTATATTTTAACCGAATGGAGCGGGTAAGAAAACTGTTTAAAGGGGAGGAGGTAAAATCAAACAATTGGCAATATGTATTTTAATAGAACCAGTTTATTTAATAATGTGATGGTACTTACTTTGTTCATCTAAACAATGCTTATTAAAGAATTATTTTATTTTGACAAAGCGCCATACGATTAGGAATAGCTCATTTTTTCAAATAATTAACGATGTTTTTACTGTATTCATCGGTTTTCCTCATTCGGTTAAAATAATTGCCTCCATTCGGTGTCATTCGGTACCATTCGGTTTCATTCAGTACCATTCGGTGTCATTCGGTAGCATTCGGTGTCATTCAGTACCATTCGGTGTCATTCGGTACCATTCGGTGTCTTTCAGTACATTCGGTAAATAGTCCTACCCTACTTATCTAGATTAAGAAAAAAGGAAAACCAGCAACAATCGTGAACATTTTAAAAGTGACTCAAAGAAGATAAACTGTTAAAGGTGATTCAAACAGTTTATACATGATTGTGTTTAGAATTAATCTACCGAGGAAAAAGAAATTAATAGTAAATAGGTATATTTAGACTCAGTCTAAAGTTCAATATTGGCGAACTTTCATCTGCTGTCACTCATAGATGATAGTTATTGGGAGCAGCTGATTTAGTCACCTTAACATGAAAATAGAATGAATAGTATAAGTAAACTATAATTCGAATAAACTCTTTTTGCTGTGAAATAAAAAAATTGCAACAGATTCGATATAAACTATAACGGAAAAAGGTAGAGTTCGCCTAAACAACAGTAATAGCAGCTGTTCATCTCAATTCCGTCATCTCTCATACTTTCCCGAAATTATCTACATTTTTTATCGTGTCCTCCTACCTAGATATATTCACAAGAACTTATACGTTCCTAAGAGATAGTTATTAGTGGAAAATTAAACCTAACAGACCTTATGTACCTATTATAATGTTATTAAATGTACAATAACTGTTCGAAATGTCTGTCTTCAGCTTCAATGCAGATCTGACACCTCATCTGAAGGAACAATGTTTGTTTTATGTGAAATTCCCTAGGTAATGTTAAAAAATAAAATTACTCTATAATAAAACTATCAAAATCTCGCTAACGAAGCTTTTTGGACATTTTTTGGTTATTCCTGAAAAATTATTTATTTGTGGGTTCTTAAGCAAACTGTCAATTTTTGATCGGAACTAAAATGAAATAAAGTTATTCAACAGTTTACTATGTTTTAAAAGTCTACGAACAGAATTCCAACAAACAACAAGATAATCAATTCAATAAAGAAGATCTATTTTGTATAATGAAGTATTTTTTTAGGCTTCTCTTTGAAGTCATTATTTGTTAAGAATCTCCCTCAGCTAAATTAATGGTAACATAGGAATTAATTCAGAATCTCCCTCAGCTAAATTAATGGTAACATAGGAATTAATTCAGAATCTCCCTCAGCTAAATTAATGGTAACATAGGAATTAATTCAAAATCTCCCTCAGCTAAATTAATGGTAACATAAGAATTAATTCAAAATCTCCCTCAACTAAATTAATGGTAACATAGGAATTAATTCAGAATCTCCCTCAGCTAAATTAATGGTAACATAGGAATTAATTCAGAATCTCCCTCGGCTAAATTAATGGTAACATAGGAATTAATTCAGAATCTCCCTCAGCTAAATTAATGGTAACATAGGAATTAATGCAGAATCTCCCTCAGCTAAATTAATGGTAATTGGTAACATAGGAATTAATTCAGAATCTTCCTCAGCTAAATTAATGGTAACATAGGAATTAATTCAGAATCTCCCTCAGCTAAATTAATGGTAACATAGGAATTAATTCAGAATCTCCCTCAGCTAAATTAATGGTAACATAGGAATTAATTCAGAATCTCCCTCAGCTAAATTAATGGTAACATAGGAATTAATTCAGAATCTCCCTCAGCTAAATTAATGGTAACATAGGAATTAATGCAGAATCTCCCTCAGCTAAATTAATGGTAATTGGTAACATAGGAATTAATTCAGAATCTCCCTCAGCTAAATTAATGGTAACATAGGAATTAATTCAGAATCTCCCTCAGCTAAATTAATGGTAACATAGGAATTAATTCAAAATCTCCCTCAACTAAATTAATGGTAACATAGGAATTAATTCAGAATCTCCCTCAGCTAAATTAATGGTAACATAGGAATTAATTCAGAATCTCCCTCAGTTAAATTAATGGTAACATAGGAATTAATTCAGAATCTCCCTCAGCTAAATTAATGGTAACATAGGAATTAATTCAGAATCTCCCTCAGCTAAATTAATGGTAACATAGGAATTAATGCAGAATCTCCCTCAGCTAAATTAATGGTAATTGGTAACATAGGAATTAATTCAGAATCTCCCTCAGCTAAATTAATGGTAACATAGGAATTAATTCAGAATCTCCCTCAGCTAAATTAATGGTAACATAGGAATTAATTCAAAATCTCCCTCAACTAAATTAATGGTAACATAGGAATTAATTCAGAATCTCCCTCAGCTAAATTAATGGTAACATAGGAATTAATTCAGAATCTCCCTCAGCTAAATTAATGGTAACATAGGAATTAATTCAGAATCTCCCTCAGCTAAGTTAATGGTAACATAGGAATTAATGCAGAATCTCCCTCAGCTAAATTAATGGTAATTGGTAACATAGGAATTAATTCAGAATCTCCCTCAGCTAAATTAATGGTAACATAGGAATTAATTCAAAATCTCCCTCAACTAAATTAATGGTAACATAGGAATTAATTCAGAATCTCCCTCAGCTAAATTAATGGTAACATAGGAATTAATTCAGAATCTCCCTCAGCTAAATTAATGGTAACATAGGAATTAATTCAAAATCTCCCTCAGCTAAATGTAACATAAGAATTAATTCAAAATCTCCCTCAACTAAATTAATGGTAACATAGGAATTAATTCAGAATCTCCCTCAGCTAAATTAATGGTAACATAGGAATTAATTCAGAATCTCCCTCAGCTAAATTAATGGTAACATAGGAATTAATTCAGAATCTCCCTCAGCTAAATTAATGGTAACATAGGAATTAATTCAGAATCTCCCTCAGCTAAATTAATGGTAACATAGGAATTAATGCAGAATCTCCCTCAGCTAAATTAATGGTAACATAGGAATTAATTCAGAATCTCCCTCAGCTAAGTTAATGGTAATTGGTAACATAGGAATTAATTCAGAATCTCCCTCAGCTAAATTAATGGTAACATAGGAATTAATTCAAAATCTCCCTCAACTAAATTAATGGTAACATAGGAATTAATTCAGAATCTCCCTCAGCTAAATTAATGGTAACATAGGAATTAATTCAGAATCTCCCTCAGCTAAATTAATGGTAACATAGGAATTAATTCAAAATCTCCCTCAGCTAAATTAATGGTAACATAAGAATTAATTCAAAATCTCCCTCAACTAAATTAATGGTAACATAGGAATTAATTCAGAATCTCCCTCAGCTAAATTAATGGTAACATAGGAATTAATTCAGAATCTCCCTCAGCTAAATTAATGGTAACATAGGAATTAATTCAGAATCTCCCTCAGCTAAATTAATGGTAACATAGGAATTAATGCAGAATCTCCCTCAGCTAAATTAATGGTAACATAGGAATTAATTCAGAATCTCCCTCAGCTAAATTAATGGTAACATAAGAATTAATTCAGAATCTCCCTCAGCTAAATTAATGGTAACATAGGAATTAATTCAGAATCTCCCTCGGCTAAATTAATGGTAACATAGGAATTAATTCAGAATCTCCCTCAGCTAAATTAATGGTAACATAGGAATTAATTCAGAATCTCCCTCAGCTAAATTAATGGTAACATAGGAATTAATTCAGAATCTCCCTCAGCTAAATTAATGGTAACATAGGAATTAATTCAGAATCTCCCTCAGCTAAATTAATGGTAACATAGGAATTAATGCAGAATCTCCCTCAGCTAAATTAATGGTAATTGGTAACATAGGAATTAATTCAGAATCTCCCTCAGCTAAATTAATGGTAACATAGGAATTAATTCAGAATCTCCCTCAGCTAAATTAATGGTAACATAGGAATTAATTCAAAATCTCCCTCAACTAAATTAATGGTAACATAGGAATTAATTCAGAATCTCCCTCAGCTAAATTAATGGTAACATAGGAATTAATTCAGAATCTCCCTCAGTTAAATTAATGGTAACATAGGAATTAATTCAGAATCTCCCTCAGCTAAATTAATGGTAACATAGGAATTAATTCAGAATCTCCCTCAGCTAAATTAATGGTAACATAGGAATTAATGCAGAATCTCCCTCAGCTAAATTAATGGTAATTGGTAACATAGGAATTAATTCAGAATCTCCCTCAGCTAAATTAATGGTAACATAGGAATTAATTCAAAATCTCCCTCAACTAAATTAATGGTAACATAGGAATTAATTCAGAATCTCCCTCAGCTAAATTAATGGTAACATAGGAATTAATTCAGAATCTCCCTCAGCTAAGTTAATGGTAACATAGGAATTAATGCAGAATCTCCCTCAGCTAAATTAATGGTAATTGGTAACATAGGAATTAATTCAGAATCTCCCTCAGCTAAATTAATGGTAACATAGGAATTAATTCAAAATCTCCCTCAACTAAATTAATGGTAACATAGGAATTAATTCAGAATCTCCCTCAGCTAAATTAATGGTAACATAGGAATTAATTCAAAATCTCCCTCAGCTAAATTAATGGTAACATAGGAATTAATTCAAAATCTCCCTCAGCTAAATTAATGGTAACATAGGAATTAATTCAAAATCTCCCTCAGCTAAATTAATGGTAACATAGGAATTAATTCAAAATCTCCCTCAGCTAAATTAATGGTAACATAGGAATTAATTCAAAATCTCCCTCAGCTAAATTAATGGTAACATAGGAATTAATTCAAAATATCACAGAGATAATCTCAAATTTTTTTGCTCAAATAATCTTGGAAAATGATTTATATTTTTCAAAGGTCAAAAGAGGTATCTAAGTAGAACTTACTTCTATTTACACACGCACAAAAATGCATTGTTAAATATAACAGTATTGAATGTTAATAAACGTCAAACTTTTTTCAATCATATTAGGCACAACGCGGTCACGTCAATAGATCAGATTAATTTTGATCAGCTGATAACCATACTCTATCTCCATACAATCATTATATCCTGAAATATGATGAATATCACTCTATTCGAAATGATTTCAATATAAATCCAATAAATACAATTGTAGCTAAGACGCAGTTGCTTACTTAATGACAATGCAATTATTGCTAATAATTTGCTAATTCCAAAATATAATTTCAATGTTCATTTGTGGATTTTCTATTTGTTTTTAATTGAAAATTCTTTATGAAAAAAAAAAATAGAAATATACTGCCTTCTAAATTTCATTATACGACTTTTCGCCCACCGAGTCACATTTAATTTGCTCAGCTATGACTGCTATTTCCAAGGTTCATAGACTATAACAGGTTAAACGAATAGAGAGCAGTACGACAACTTAGGCTATAACACCTACCTTCATATTCTAAAATCAGATCAAAATGTTACTATGAAATGCATCCACAAAGTCTTTAGAAAATTTATTATTTTTCAAAAAGGGCTATATCGTACGTCTGGCCAAATCATCTCTTTTTGTTCAACCTGTTATAGTCTACAACGGCCATGTCCGAGGAAGGTCAGTGTTGGAGCGCATCTTGCCTTGGTAGGACGTACTGAAAAGATGTGAAGAAAAAGACTACCCCTTACTAGGTGTATAAAAACGATGAGAAAGAACGGATTGTTGTGAAATGAACTGATTAACATAATATTGATGTTATTATGAGAGTGTATACCTCGTTAAATATTCAATTTCGTGATATATATAAATTAGTAAGGTCAGTTACTTATTTTAAGTGACTAAACCTGATCACAATAAAGATAAAGGTTTAATTATCCCTAGGGTAAGTTACGAGTTATCGGACGGTTTCATATATTCGATCTCATAATATATAACATTTTATTTAACCTTTATTTTATACTTTTTTATATGATCGAAAATGTGAAACCGTCCGATAACTCGTAACTTACCCTAGGGATAATTAAACCTTTATCTTTATTGTGATCAGGTTTAGTCACTTAAAATAAGTATGAAAATAAATAAGGTATTAAATCACGATGAAATGTTTGGAAGGAGAATTAACTAAAAATGTTTATGTATTTTAATAATACCAAAAAGGTAAGTACTTGGGATTATAATTGAATTGCATTGGTAGAATTTTGTTAAATGAATAAATATTAGGTTGTTTTAAATATCATGAGTAATAGTTATGAATTTACCCTCATGAGAAATGGTTATGAATTTACCCTCATGAGTAATAGTTATGAATTTACCCTCATGAGTAATAGTTATGAATTTACCCTCATGAGAAATGGTTATGAATTTACCCTCATGAGTAATAGTTATGAATTTACCCTCATGAGTAATAGTTATGAATTTACCCTCATGAGTAATAGTTATGAATTTACCCTCATGAGTAATAGTTATGAATTTACCCTCATGAGTAATAGCTATGAATTTACCCTCATGAGTAATAGTTATGAATTTACCCTCATGAGAAATAGTTATGAATTTACCCTCATGAGTAATAGTTATGAATTTACCCTCATGAGTAAAGGTTATGAATTTACCCTCATGAGTAATAGTTATGAATTTACCCTCATGAGTAATAGTTATGAATTTACCCTCATGAGTAAAGGTTATGAATTTACCCTCATGAGTAAAGGTTATGAATTTACCCTCATGAGTAATAGTTATGAATTTACCCTCATGAGTAATAGTTATGAATTTACCCTCATGAGTAAAGGTTATGAATTTACCCTCATGAGTAATAGTTATGAATTTACCCTCATGAGTAATAGTTATGAATTTACCCTCATGAGTAATAGTTATGAATTTACCCTCATGAGTAATAGTTATGAATTTACCCTCATGAGTAATAGTTATGAATTTACCCTCATGAGTAATAGTTATGAATTTACCCTCATGAGTAATAGTTATGAATTTACCCTCATGAGTAATAGTTATGAATTTACCCTCATGAGAAATGGTTATGAATTTACCCTCATGAGTAATAGTTATGAATTTACCCTCATGAGTAATAGTTATGAATTTACCCTCATGAGTAATAGTTATGAATTTACCCTCATGAGTAATAGTTATGAATTTACCCTCATGAGTAATAGTTATGAATTTACCCTCATGAGTAATAGTTATGAATTTACCCTCATGAGTAATAGTTATGAATTTACCCTCATGAGTAATAGTTATGAATTTACCCTCATGAGTAATAGTTATGAATTTACCCTCATGAGTAATAGTTATGAATTTACCCTCATGATAAATAGTTATGAATTTACCCTCATGAGTAATAGTTATGAATTTACCCTCATGAGTAAAGGTTATGAATTTACCCTCATGAGTAATAGTTATGAATTTACCCTCATGAGTAATAGTTATGAATTTACCCTCATGAGTAAAGGTTATGAATTTACCCTCATGAGTAAAGGTTATGAATTTACCCTCATGAGTAATAGTTATGAATTTACCCTCATGAGTAATAGTTATGAATTTACCCTCATGAGTAAAGGTTATGAATTTACCCTCATGAGTAATAGTTATGAATTTACCCTCATGAGTAATAGTTATGAATTTACCCTCATGAGTAATAGTTATGAATTTACCCTCATGAGTAATAGTTATGAATTTACCCTCATGAGTAATAGTTATGAATTTACCCTCATGAGTAATAGTTATGAATTTACCCTCATGAGTAATAGTTATGAATTTACCCTCATGAGTAATAGTTATGAATTTACCCTCATGAGAAATGGTTATGAATTTACCCTCATGAGTAATAGTTATGAATTTACCCTCATGAGTAATAGTTATGAATTTACCCTCATGAGTAATAGTTATGAATTTACCCTCATGAGTAATAGTTATGAATTTACCCTCATGAGTAATAGTTATGAATTTACCCTCATGAGTAATAGTTATGAATTTACCCTCATGAGAAATGGTTATGAATTTACCCTCATGAGTAATGGTTATGAATTTACTCTCATGAGTAATAGTTATGAATTTACCCTCATCATGGATGGTTATGAGTCAATTTACCCTCACAAGTTGCGTCATTTTCTCCGCTTATTCCCAGTCCTTCAGCCAGTAACTGTTTTTGACATGTACACTTCTAGTGAAGCTATTTACACTGTCAACACAGCTTAAGTTGTTTCACGGTGTTAGTGTACACTCGTGATTGCCATCTAAAGACCTAATGAAGAAAATAAAGTCTGAAGAAACGTGAATACCTATGATTAAATGGCCTGTGGTGAATATTAGGCAAATGGAATTACTTGTAGTTGGTGATATATTTAGATTATAATTTTAGTTTATTTTGATAGTAACTTCTTCAATATATATTGTTGATTCATTAGAAAATTAAATTAAAAATTCGGTAATGCAGTTATAAAATGAAGTAACTAACACCTACCTTAATACCTTCCTATCTACCTTACCCTCTTATATACCTACCTACCTACCTACTCAAGAACCAATCCACTACACCAATAGTGATCTATGTGCCCCATTGAACAGGGCACTGCTGTCAATTTACCTGCTGGCAGCCTGACAGGTGTTTACAGGTGCTATCACAGCTGGTATTTGCTAACAGTCAGGAATAAATAACCTACATACCTGTTACACATTGTCAGTATAATAAATAAACTACATACATGTTACTCGTCAGAGAATACTATAGAGACAGTTACTTAATTCTATGATATAATGATAAAATATTCTCATAGCTGTTAATTAATTATGACAAATTATAAGTTATTAACCCCTTACGTCCCAATGTGACATATTTGTCCCTTTAAAGTAATGTATTTCTCTTTCATTTATTAGAGTACATATTGTATTAGTTAAGAACAATTGTGATTTGCTTTATTGTTTTTAATTGTTTTATACGCTTTCTTTAGCTACAACCTATATATTAAAAAATGTAACGAAAATCCTTGTATTTACACCCTCAAAATAATTCATGGGATAAAATGTTAAAAATAATTCAATTTGTTAATAAGGTTAATTACGAATTATCGGTCAGTTTCACATCTTCGGTCATATAAGAAAAAACGATATTATATTTTTTATTTATTTTAATTGGTATCCATGTTACCTGCAGGTATCATGGCTACCAATTAAAATGAAAAAAAATTATAATATCGTTTTTTTTCTTATATGACCGAAGATGTGAAACTGACCGATAATTCGTAATTTACCTCACATCTTTTTAAATAGCTACATATCAAAAATTATTCTAATATTAAAGATAATAAATATATCATTTCGATAGGATATCATTCTAATATAACAATTGAGTAGTCTAAATATGTTCTAAATTGTAACTCTTTTACTGATATTTGCTTTTAACCATTTTGTAATTTATAGAACGTTTATTGAGTTCTGAATTGAAAAATGAAAACCAGTCTATTCATCTCACTATACTCTATTCATCTCACTGTACTTTATTCATCTCACTATACTCTATTCATCTCACTGTACTTTATTCATCTCACTGTACTCTATTCACCTCACTATACTCTATTCATCTCACTATACTCTATTCATCTCACTGTACTTTATTCATCTCACTGTACTCTATTCACCTCACTATACTCTATTCATCTCACTATACTCTATTCACCTCACTATACTCTATTCATCTCACTATACTCTATTCATCTCACTTTGCTCTCTATTCATCTCACTATACTTTATTCATCGCAATATGCTTCATTCATCTCACTATACACTCTATTCATTTCACTATACACTCTATTCATCTCACTATACTCTATTCATCTCACTATACTCTATTCATCTCACTATACTCTATTCATCGCACTATACTCTATTCATCTCACTATACTCTATTCATCGCACTATACTCTATTCATCTCACTATACTCTATTCATCTCACTATACTCTATTCATCGCACTATACTCTATTCATCTCACTATACTCTATTCATTTCACTATACTCTATTCATTTCACTATACTCTATTCATCTCACTATACTCTATTCATCGCACTATACTCTATTCATTTCACTATACTCTATTCATTTCACTATACTCTATTCATCTCACTATACTCTATTCATCGCACTATACTCTATTCATCTCACTATACTCTATTCATTTCATCTCACTATACTCTATTCATTTCACCTCACTATACTCTATTCATTTCATCTCACTATGCTTTATTTACTAACATTCTCATATGATTACCTCATTAACTCTAAGCAAGGCATCTTGATTCTCATCTTCGGTGGAAAATTATTATGATGGTACATATATACCAAGGGAGAAAATT
The DNA here is from genome assembly GCA_947561585.1 of Caprella mutica. Classification (NCBI taxonomy): domain Eukaryota; kingdom Metazoa; phylum Arthropoda; class Malacostraca; order Amphipoda; family Caprellidae; genus Caprella; species Caprella mutica. The sequence goes on from CANNZV010002464.1 coordinate 10,673, forward strand.
CTGGTGGGACCTTCGATGAGTTGCAAACACTAATTTATTTCAATGAACAGTCTTTTAATAGTGATTCTTTTCCTTTAATAATGAAGCTATAAAGGACGCTAATTGTCCTTTATATCTAGCATCGCTTTTACTAAAATAGCTGCAATAAATTTATAGGTAACTATGATATAAAATATTAAAAAATTATCTTACATAGGAGCCTTAGAAAGAATTATATCTATTTTCAATAAATATCACCCATCATAATAAGCAATCGTTTAGCTCATTTGTTCGGTACAAACGTGTTTATGTCTTGTCTGAGACTTGTTTCACTTGCTGTTGATGGGAGGTCCAGGATGACAACTCTTAAGTTGAAGCTCAAACGAGATATTTTCAGGGACGAGATAGGTGCTAATATGACATCTTTTAGCTAATTTGTTGGGTATAGGACAAGGGGACGTTTCACATTGGTAATTAAATTAGACGTTTTAATATCTATGCACATGTGTAGTAATGAGTCGACAGTGTCCATAATTGAAATTTGTTAATGTTGGCAACCCTAGAAGACGGTACCCCGCTTAATAGTTTTCGATCGGTGGGTTCAACATCACTTCCTTTTTGAGTTAATTTCATTCGGTTCTATTTATTTTACTTCAAGAATTTACAGTGTAATATGAATGAAATGAATGTTTTGAAGTCAAGCAGTCAGTTTTAAATAAACAAACACTAAAATAAATAAACATAGAAATATTAACAAGAGAAAAGAACAAAAGAATTAACAGATTTTAATTAATATGATGTTTATAGTTATTCGGCAGCTACCTTATATAAAGACACTCAAATTATTATTTTTCTTCTCACTTCTTAACAATAAACCCAAATTATTTATTTTCAATAATTCGTCATTAGTAATTATTTACAAAAAAAAAGACATTTTTCAATTTAAAACAAGAATAATAATATCTTTACAGAAGAAAAATTCCTTCAGGAACTACTATAGAAAAAAGGGTGAGTTTCCCAAGGGGGTGGACTCAACCATCAAAAATATATCAGATAATAAGTACAGTAAAATCTTACCTTTAATATGATATACCGTATTATTTATATATCGGACGAGTCATACTTCAGATTCGTATTAATCATATACCGTATTAATCATATACCGTATTAATCATATACCGTATTAATCATATACCGTATTAATCATATACCGTATTAATCATATACCGTATTAATCATATACCGTATTAATCATATACCGTATTAATCATATACCGTATTAATCATATACCGTATTAATCATATACCGTATTAATCATATACCGTATTAATCATATACCGTATTAATCATATACCGTATTAATCATATACCGTATTAATCATATACCGTATTAATCATATACCGTATTAATCAGGCAACAGATTCCGTATAACTAATCATATTGATCTATGTATTAATTATATAAAAACTTATACAGTACTATTCATACCTACTATAGTTACCGTATTAATACCGTTCTGATCATACAACACTTACCGTGTAACCAATCATATGTTTACCCTTAGATTTCTCCGACTGCAGTTGAATAGGTTAATTCCAAGTAAGAACTCATGGGTATGCATACCCTTATACTCTGCCCACCTACCAACTGTTTGGTGAAGGCAAACAAAAGAGTTTGGGCATGCGACACCGCCACCCACAGTCACAAAACCTAATCAACAAACTACAATTCGCACAATACTCTGATACCGTGCTCGGAAAGTGGGTGTTAAAAATAAATAGGTTCATGACCTATATATTGACACCGAGTTTTAGAGTGCTGCGAATGTTCAGTTACTACAATGTACCCCTGATTGTTGACTTTAACTATCACTCTATAAAGAAATGTATAAACTGATTTTTGTATTTACAAGGTAGAGTGTTCTAGAAAAATAATGATAATTTATAATGAAAAGGTCTAGAGAATGTGTTGGTGGTTTCGAGCTTAGGTTTCCATGAATGACTGGGGTTGAACCAAGTTCCGGCTCAAGGGGTTAAAAAATGTCTGAAAATGTAGAATGCTTTTGCATAGTAATAATGTACTTGTGTATTTTCCCCGTTGTACTGTACCTAAATAAAAAAAAATCCTCAATGGTATGGATGTTGATAGATCTAAAATTAATTCCTTTCAATTAATAGTCACCATTTTGCAAATAATCTACTTTCAAACAGGAATAATATTGTAAATAACTACTCTCAATAGTTATAATATAGCAAATTAATTACCCTCCAATAGTTATCATTTTGCATCTAAACTACCTATTTGTAATAATCTTTCAAATTAATTACCCTCCAATAGTTATCATTTTGCATCTAAACTACCCATTTGTAATAATATTTCAAATTAATTACCCTCCAATAGTTATCATTTTGCATCTAAACTACCTATTTGTAATAATCTTTCAAATTAATTACCCTCCAATAGTTATCATTTTGCATATAAACTACCCATTTGTATTAATCTTTCAAATTAATTACCCTCCAATAGTTATCATTTTGCATCTAAACTACCCATTTGTAATAATATTTCAAATTAATTACCCTCCAATAGTTATCATTTTGCATCTAAACTTCCCATTTGTAATAATCTTTCAAATCAATTACCCTCCAATAGTTATCATTTTGCATCTAAACTATACCCATTTGTAATAATCTTTCAAATTAATTACCCTCCAATAGTTATCATTTTGCATCTAAACTACCCATTTGTAATAATCTTTCAAATTAATTACCATCCAATAGTTATCATTTTGCATCTAAACTACCCATTTGTAATAATCTTGCAAATTAATTACCATCCAATAGTTATCATTTTGCATCTAAACTACCCATTTGTAATAATATTTCAAATTAATTACCCTCCAATAGTTATCATTTTGTAAATAAATAATTAATCTACGCTAATTATCATTTTGCAAAAAAGTATTCAATTTTTAATAATTTTGCATATAAATTACTTTCTACATCTGCTAATAAATTACTTCCCAATAGTAGTAATATTACAAAATAAATTATTCCCCGTAGTTGTCATATTGTTATACAATGTAACATAAACGTATGCTAATATTTATTCCCGCCACTTTGGATCAATGGCGCCCATCTTTCGCCACTTGTACCTAGGTAACCTATATAGGTAAGTGGGTCAGAGGCTAGAGTTGAATAAATATATATATCAATGATAGAGAAAGATGAATGTTTTTAACGCATTATTGACTTAATGATAATAGTTCTGTATATTAAATATTATAATATACGAGAATGTATGATTAAAATTATGGAACTATGACTAAAGTAAAAGGTTATGAATGACAGTAGTAGTATTAAATATTTGGTAATGTTGTAATGTATAGAACAATAAATGAAATTTTTTCAGGTATAGTTTAATTTCGGATTAAATTAGTTGATATAATTAAAACGAATCTCGTACCACAAAAATAATAAGGTTCTGCTCTATCTTTTTTGTTGTATTTATTAAATAATAAAGAAACTGACTATCATAAATGACATTAACAACAATCATGAAGCATTGGTAGAGCTGTTCTACCATGTTAAGAGGAAAAGAAGTAGTAGAAGAATAAATTCTTAAATGTCATTGGAGCTTTCTTCTGCCATGTGTAAATATTTGGCCATTCTTATAATTATTATGGCTGATGCGTTCAGAGAAAGAGATATTTGCTATCTAGTGACTTCTGGCAACTCCTTTATGATATTGCTACTGCGCATAATGAGAAAAAAAAGGAAAATTGGAATTGGCTCCATTAAATGCGAATTTGATAATGGGGAAATAAAATAGTCAATAATCATTGAATCTCTTGGCACAAAAGTTTCAAGCTAGTTTTGCCTATTTTTAGAAAATGGCGGCACAGGTTCGTGATTTTCCTTTATATATTATCTTAGAAATTGTATAACAATATTACTAATTCATTTAAATGCTTCACAGTAGTACATCTCCAATGATAATAATGATAAATATGTCATGCAGGGATATATTTCCTACGATAGCGTTCATTATGGCCTTTACTTTATCACGAGTAGAAGATGAACCCAGGTATCAGGTAACTTTTTAGGGTCCTCGTCTAGGGAAGAAGAACCGATAAATAGGGTAATAAGATGTACCATAGGGGAAAAGAAGCGAGAAATGGGGTAATAAGATGTAGCTTAAGATGCTGATTATGGACACCTTATATTGGGGAATATTTGCCATTATATTGGGGAATATTTGCCATTATTTTGGGGAATATTTGCCATTATATTGGGGAATATTTGCCATTATATTGGGGAATATTTGCCAGTATATTGGGTAATATTTCCCAGTATATTGGGGAATATTTCCCAGTATATTGGGGAATATTTGCCAGTATATTGGGTAATATTTCCCAGTATATTGGGGAATATTTGCGAGTTTATTGGGGAATATTTGTCATTTTATTAGGGATTTAATAAATTTTGGAATTCAATGGTGTCATTTGTTTGAAATTAGTTAATTTTTTATGATTTTGTAGTGATTTTTTATGATATTAGCAGATTCAGTCTTAATTTATGATGAAATTATCTAATTTAGTGGACATTTTTCAGATGAAATTGGAAAATTTTACCGTTTAAAAATGGATGTAGACTATAGTCTACATGACTTCAAAGTAATTTTTATGATATTTATACGTGTATTTTCACTATTTTTTATGATCTGTTGCATAGATCCTTAACTAACTTATTTGTTGTAAAAGAAAATCTATATTACATCTAAACATATTTCAATCATGAAAGGGTTAATTAATGAACATATTTGATTTATTTGGTTGTGAATTTGCAGATTATTTCTTGACAGTGTCTTTTGTTTATATTTCATTTATTTTCTCTAACATTTTTTGATAGACACAGATTCAAATTTCAATCGAAGTGTAACAGAAAAACAACTCATAATTATGATTCGTTTAAAAGAGCGGTATTTCATCCAGTGGAATTCATGTTCCCTTTTCTGAAATATTAAAGGGAAGATTATAGATATGTTCAGCACATACTGAATTTTCAAGAATATGATTTAGTATTACATCCCTCGTTAAAAATTTGCTACCTATTTGGTTAGTATGCCTGCAACTTATTCGGAAATGAAGTACGAAAACGAAAGACAGGCGATGCAGCTGGTTTATTCTCTACATTCCAGGCAGAGATCTGACTAATTGTGGGGTTGCTGTTACCTCAGGGCTACTGATTTATTGGTCTAAAGTCAGATCAGCAGGGTAGCATTTCACTAATTTGCTTCACTTTCAACATTAACATGATGTGATATTACTATGTTCCACGAATAAAGTTTATATTAGATAATAAATAGACAGATATTATGTATCACATCATAAAGCAACATGTAGACCTTCAAGTTTATTGAAAATTTCATTTACTTTATTGATTATTTGTTTTACCTCTATAGACTACTCAACTTTTCTGTGCAGACTAGGTACCAACTGATCTTTTTGATAATATTCATTTCCAAGCTTAATGGAAATTGTCCCCCTCCCAGAATATTTCTGAATGTGAGTGGAACAAACTCAGAAATTATTTGGTACATAAGAGTAGGAAATACTGAGTCTCAGAGTCTTGTCTACAGATCTACAATCACGCAACTTAGATAGTCCCAGGATGAATCTACATATTTAGAGGGTATTTTACACCAACATGGCCTATTCACAATTTACATTCAGCACTTTATATTTTCCTCTTTGGATGTGCAGCCTAACTCCAGATAAATAATTCCCTTACAATCTCAAAAAAATGCAATCCCTTCCAGTTACCTCCATTTCACCCAACCCTCTCTGGTACCAGATGTTCTTCTGAGAAGCACCTATCCTCCTTGCAAACCTAGAAGCTTCAGTTTGATTTTCGAGGGCGTATCCTGCAGTTGCTGCCAGATCTGCTAATTTATTCCCTGGAATATACTGAATTATGACAATTGATTACATTGTAATGGAAAGAAGAAAAGATAATATATTATGGTTACATTTAAACTGGGCTTAGCATTTCTAAATAGTTCTACATCAGACATGGAATTTGAGTAAATTACTATTCTATTTATGTATTCTGCCAAATGTCCACAGATATAATAGAGAAATTTATAGATAGAAAACAATTCTGCACTTATAATTAACATAACCGAATTCTTAAACAATATTCTAATCATTATCTACTCGATCACTGCATCTAGAACACTCATCTATAAAAAGATAAAACAAATAGATTAGTAAACATTACAGAAGTCACATGCTGAAGACTTCTTTTTACTTTGAATGAAATGGGAATAAATTTATTCAGAAACAATAATAATTGAATAATAATGAACTATATTTTCAAAATTATATATAGTGATATAATTACGCCACCTAGTGATGAATATCTAAACTACGTGCGTGCGTTTGTGTTCCTAATATTCGTCACCAGATTTGTGATAACGCCATCTAGCGGTACAACTGACATTTGATACATTCCTATAAACCCTAATATCTCAGCGGTTTCACATTAAAATGCATAATTTCAAGAAAGTACCACAATAATGTGTGTCTATTAGGTAATGTTATAAAATAAAGCAGGAAAAATATAATTTTCCCTGCGCACGAAAATCACACATCGCTCTAACAATTTTAATCTGCGAATATATAAAAATATTTCCTCCAAACAATTTTTAAAAACATTTTTTAATATAATCCTAATCTCTTCAATTCTCAGATAAGGGAGTTACTGGGGAAATGAGGGCCATAGAAGATTAAGAAGACCCCCTTAATCTTCTATGGCCCCACCTTGATAGAGGTAATCTCTAGCCTAATGTTGTGGAAGGAAGATAATGGATGTAAATTACTACAAACGAGCTGACCCTTTAATGATGAGAAAAAAATATAAACTGGTGGCCTGGATTTTATAAACTAAGTAGAATTAATGTTTTCCCTCTAATATTAAGGTAAATATGTCACTTAATATTATGATTTATAAATTCCATCACATGAATATGATCGAATTTATTAACTGCATTAAATGTGATTTAAAATAAATTAATATAATAAATTTAAGCCATCAGATGTGAATATAAAAAATTATTTAGGATAAATTAACTTTTTTTCGTAAAAACACCATTAACCAATTTTAATGAGCTGCAATTTAATATCAATATCAAAATTTGAACTTTATTTATATTGAAGGTTTGGTACTTGCTCAACTTTTATTCAATGGTGGGAGGGGCCATAGAAGATCAAGTGATGTCCCCACCATAACTTTCCCCTCACAATCTTCTATGACCCCAACGGGTGTAGGACCCTCACCCGGACACGAGCTCCATTTTTTAAGATATTACATAATAAATATTACTACCACTATCTTCTTTATTTTAACATATTACCTATTTACTTTATATAACAAATTAAATTTTGTTGGGTGGATTAAGTTGGTTATTCCATCAACTGAAGGGAAAGGACCCTAACTAACTCATGAATTTTAATTTCAGAGATCATTTTAGCCGCAATAGACACATTTTAAAAATAGATAACTTTTCCATACTCGATTCATGCAATAGTTCAGAAACAGACATCCGAATTCTAGAATCCATTTATATCAATAGACTCAAAGCAATTCTCAATGCAGATCAATCCGCATTACCATTAAGCATTAAAACATAACTCCACTGAGTGTCTTCCCCGTTCTTATTGTTTTAATTAAATATATTTTGAATGTTTTAACTAGAAATCTTTTATAAATGTGTTTTAAGTCATATTGTGTTTTAATAAAGTTTCTTATTTTTCAAATAATCTTATTTTTCAAATAAATTTTAACCCTGTCATATTTTTACAGAAAATTTCACAATTGTTATTGTATGTACCACTGATGATGGATTTTTAATTAATCCGAAACGTTTGATTTAATGGAAAAAAAAACATTTTATATGATCCCAAAGAATAATCCAATTTCAATTATGAATTTTCTTAAATGGGATATTGCCCCCCCCCCCCCCCCGAACCCCTCTGCCAGGTCATTGAACAGTCATGAAGTGTGCAGTGCAACAAACTAGCGGATACAACAAACTACACAACGGCCATTTATGTTGTTAGTAACCTAGTTGAAAAGGGGGGGGGGGCTCATGTCTGGAGGAGGGGCTTATGTCCTTGGTGGGGGATTGCGTACTTGGGGGCTTATGCAAGGGCCTTACTTATGTAACCCACCATACCTCTCCTTCCTCTGACGTCACCTAGTGAGTCACGTGACTCATTAACACCACTGATTGAGTCCTAAGAATAGAGACTCTAATGAAGCGGAACAGACTTTAATGAGACGTGAAGGAGAGGTGGTAAGAACCTGAATATTGTTACCGAGAGAGAACACTATGGGGGGGGGGTGTTGAAGATTGGGAGAACCTGTTTGAACATGTTAGAACTTGTTAGAATATGTCAAAATATTAATCAATTGTTTGATGTCATTTACTAATAATAATCTATACTAATAATTTCCCTCGTCTGTTTATTTATTTGGTGTCCGCTTTTACACTACGGGTATTAAACATGAAGAATGTAACTATGATACGCTTTGTTTTTATTCAATATTTAAATGTATTTTATCTATAAAATAATTTAGACTATGCAGAAAATTTAACTTTAATTGAATTCATTAAAAGTAACCTAATAACGGGTAAATAATTGGTATTGATAATGACCCATTTTTTGTAACGGGAAAAGTACAGTAGTATGTATAATATTTTCTACTAATAATTAATCACTAATTTACTATATTTTTTCAGACTGTGAATATGATTCTTAGTTTCTATTTTATTGTTATTTTTTCTAATTTGGTCTCTTCAAATGAATCGAAAAATTACGAATCGAATCTTCGACCAGCCTCTACTGTCGATACGACACCAGTCGGTACTTCCGGTCGACAAACTCGGTACGTGACGACAAGGAACTCCTCCGACTCTTTCGTACCTGTCGATAACATCTGTCAGTCACACACCTGTCAGGACATTGACAGGAAAGGAGATATTGTCAGGTAAGAAATGGATCAGGGTAAGTTACGAATTATAGGACAATTCCTCATCTTCGGTTAGATAAAAACTTTTTTAAATATTTTAACGCATCCTTTCTATTGGTATCCATGATACCTACAGGTAAATAATTACAAATAAGTGTATCCAAGATACCTGAAGGTATCAAGGATACCAATCAATATAACAAGTTAATGTGATAAATTATAAGATCGAAAATGTGGAAATGTCCGTTAACTCGTAACTTATTTTACTTGTTTATGGAAAATGTATAATTAACTAATTATTTCAATAAGAGTTTATCTGAATAATGTTCATTATTACTCGATGAGTTTTAATTTTGTCATCTATTAAAATGATAATGAAAACTTTATTGAAATCAAGAAAGACAGAAAATTGTACAATGTGTAATTCATAATAAAATACCCTACATATGTATATTTATTAGATAAAAATGATCCTCCTAATAGATCTCGTTTGGTGTTTCGGACAAAGTTGTTCGACAATGTTTAAGTTTGACATTTCAAAGGGACACAACAATTGAAACAAAATTTCCCCAACTAAATCACTACCAATTCTAATTAACTAAATAAAATTAAAGTATTACTAGAGTTACTCTACAATATCAATAACCGAAATCCGTTGCAGTCATAACTAGGTAGGAATTTTATAAACTTCCTGCTTTTCAGTTTTTAATTTGTGTTTTTTTTTTAATTTGAAGGAAATTGATCAAATTAATCATAATATTATATTTTCTGATTTTAAATGAACTTTTTTTAGTTAAAAATGTCAATAAACAGTAACACGGTGGTATAGATTCCTAATTTCTGATGGTATATATGTAATTCAAAGTTCGCGATTTTTTAAATTATAAGTTATTAAAATTAGTTTCAATGACTAATTTTATGTTTCAAAATTAATATGCTTTGCATGTGTTTTCTTTTTCACAGCATTGGTTGTCGGTGTGATTTTCTTTGCTCCATTTACGGCGACTGTTGTCGTGACGTCACTCCGCTAGAAGATGACGTCAGGAAATCCTCTTCTGTTTTTAACAGCAAACCAAGCAAAGGGTTCGCCTGCAAACACCAGCAAGGACTACCTTCCCAAGCGGTAAGTTTGTACCAACTGCGCATGCGCTAATTTTTGGGGTACCTATTTTTTCTGCCCTCCAAATTAATTTGGAAAAATCTTTGATCCGTTAAAAAACGGACGCAAATGAATCAATTGAAATTTTAGATTGTGGATGACATTTAACTCTTATGTCTTGGATTAATTTGAGGGTGAAAAAAAATTAGATATCCTTATAATACAAGGCAAACTAAGCATATTAAAACAAAATAAAATCATCATTTTATAACTTTTTTGAATAGTAAAATCACACTTGTGCCTAATAATGTAAGCGTATATGTGTTCTGATGAATAAAAGCGTACACAATCTGATTGCTTAAAGAAGATATCTACAAATTATCGCGCAAAATACATCATTTGAAAGGGAATATATATGTTCTTTTAGAGCATAAAGGATTAATAGATTTCTGAGTTGAAGAGCAACTGAAATGGCGAAAATGTGAACTACCTTTTATTTTTCTGTAGAAATTTCTAATACTACAATATTCATTATCAATTGCTCTTCAATTTATAAACGTAAGAAGATTTCCCAGAAGGAAACCAATAACTCAAATTTCAATAAATTTCTACGTTTTTCACTACCTAAATTAAATATGGAGTAGCTAACGTTTTTCCATTCGTCATTTTTAATTGGAAGGCAAAGGGCTCTTGGCCACCAATTAAATTTTAACGAATGGTTTGACATTTTACTTTCAGTTAGGAAATTCATAAATGAGTTTTATCTTCACCAAAACGGTGATTATTTTTGATGACAAAGAAAACTGTTTCCAATTATCGTTAATGGTTTCTTACTAACTTTCTAAAATCTTTCCGAGAAGCTTTTCTATTTTTCTTAGAAATGTTCCAACAGATTAGGATAATGGCGCGCTTTTTCTACGAATTATAACATGATCATTTTCTCCGCGCGTGCCTTAGTTTCCCATTTTCTTTGGTCAGTCGATATATTTCGGAGCCCAAATGCAATCTTCCTAACTAAGATAAAAGAAAAGCCTAAAGCAATCAAGTGGATTACGTCAGAGCAAACAATGAGAATCGTTACTGGCGATTTATTCGTCCATCAGGACAATAATGATTGCATGGTAAATTACGTGCATGGAATTAATCACATTCATTAAAGTACGAACTAATCATCTTAGTGTTGCTGGAATTGAGTTATTTTTCATTCAAGTAGAAGGACACATCATTTTAGTTTAGATTGCTAAATATAATTAATTGATTATATATGAACAATTTGGGTAAAATGAAAAATATATTTTTTTTTACTATTTAGTTTTGGATTTCATGTCTAATGATTAATTGAACCAAGCAGTCTTCCTGATCTATTCACATTTATTCTTTTTCACCTAACAGGGTATCTTCATAGTTGACTGGTGCCCCAGAAATTCATTCAAAGAGGACAGACTCAGATGCGAACTCGATACATCCCACATGGAATATTCACCCTTAATGGACGTGCCTGTGTACGCTAAGAATCACGGAATAGTCTACCAAAACTTATTCTGTGCAAGATGTCACAAGGATTATGATTTCATTGAACAGTTTGGAGCAGTCCTGTGTAATTTGCCAGTGAAAACGAAGACGGTTTCTTTCCTGAAACTCTTGAAATATCAACCCATGAAGAGGTATTGGAGCGGTCTCGTGAAGAGTGATTTAGTAGAAATTGATGGAGGGGATGAATCAACTTACGTTAATGTGATATGTTCAATGAAGCTGGATTTACCTGAAGAAGGAAATAGATTCTGCATTCCAGATGTTATTGATACATGTTCTGATGGAAGAAAATGTCCGCCATATAGAGAATCTGTCAGAAGCGTATATGGAATCATTTATAAAAATTATGAATGTGCTTCGTGTAATGGAGAGTTGATGAATGACTTAAATTGTGATCTTGAATTTAGTCCCAGTTACCCTTTGTTCGAAAATACTCAAATGACGTATTTCATAAACGTTACAATAAGGCATGGTGACTGTATGAAAGAAGGTGAATCATGGAATCTTGAAAATTCTATTTGCACAGATTCCGAATGTGAAATACAAAATCAATCGTGCAATACAAACGTCAATATTCTTTTGCCTAAATACGCTCGATCTCATATTGGCTTTTACTGCTTACCTGTCACTTATAGAACGAATGGTATTATGATTCTATCTAACAATGATTTATACGTCAATTCAACTGGGGATATTTATAAATATGGTGAATATGAATTGGCCCCAGAAGATCTAGTTATAGTTTGTCACGTTACTGACAGTTGGTCAAACCCTATGGTCATCCTATCACGAACCCTGATCGGTATATCTCTGGTTGCACTACTACTTCATATGGCGATATTTATCTTGCTTTCAAAAAGACGAAATACTCCCAGTAAGAATCTGTTTTCTTTGAGTATTTGTCTCTTCATCGTAGAATTACTGTATGTTTCGGTGTTTTACGCAAATGAAAACTATATATTCTGTTATTGTGCTAGTGTAGCTTTATACTATTTTCTATGTGCTGCTTTTATTTGGATGAACGTTCTTAGCATAGATATCTGTCGTACATTTACATCTAAGTATTTCAAGAACAAGCCCCACAAGCTGTATATTCAGTATTCAGTGTACGCTTGGTGCGTACCTTTCATATTTGTTGCTACAGCGATTACTCTGAATCAACTTACACCTAAAGAGTTTTGGATAAATCCATCATTTGGAACACATAGGTGTTGGTTCAACAACAAGTGGAGCCTTGTGACATTTTTCACCTTTCCTGCAGGTATGATAGTTCTTATCAACATGATTCTTTATGGTATTTCTGTTTACCATATTTACAAACAGTACAGAGAAGCACGATTCGCCACTCACTCTGGACAGAAGAAATGCTCGTTCTCTTCATCCGATTGTAATCTAAGAAGGTCATCAGCATCACTGACCCCGCAAAGAGCAATTCCAAATTTGATAACACTATCTCATAAATCTAATTCTGTTATTAACCTTTTCAAAAGAGGATCAGAGCTTGCGTTCACAATCAAAATTCGAGAAAAGATGTTAAAACAATTAGCTGCAAGAAGGGAGCTAAAAGTCAGACTTTTGCTCTATACTAAGCTTGCAATTATCATGGGGATGACATGGATTTTCGCTTTTATTTCGATCCACTCGAAATCTTACGTTTTCGAATACCTGTTCATAGTATTCAATGGACTGCAAGGCCTCTTTATTTTCCTCGCATTCGATTGTAAGGAAAGAATTTGGCAAGAAGTGAAGAAAACTTTAAAGAACCTTTTTATGGCTAATACAAAGAATTTGATAAGTACAGCTGTAGAAAATGATTCAAATTTAGGAACTGGTCGCTCACGTAAAAGAAGTGATGTTGGTCCTTTCGACGATATTCAAGTTGATTTAAATCCTGCTCCTGACCAACATGAATCTGTTATCTAATTAGGTTTTAAAAACACCAATTACTTTGAATGAACAGAAGTGTTGAAGCACCTACGTGCAGCTTTATGATTATTTCACAACAGGTTAAAACTCTTCAGTTTTAAGACCCGAAGATAGACTTTTTCTGGTCAAATTTAATACAATCTGTTGGCAATTCTGACTGATCTAGCCGCTGGCACTCTTATCTGTACAGACTCGCCATTTGAGGTTCCTAAACCGATCTGCAGATTCTCTATGCCAAAGAAAAGATCTTCACGATCATAAGATGGTTTGAGCGAAAGAAACAGATGATGATTTACTAGAATAATGAAGACTGGAAGTTATAGATTTAAGAATATCTCCAATTCCAGATTTCGAGCCGAAATCTCTAAGATAAACTGATTTAAGATTACTGGTTGGAAAAAACTGTTGTTTTCTATAATCCCTAGAAAGTTTATTCTATTAAGTTTATACGATGTTCAATTTTATTATAAAATGTATATGTGTTCAAATATTAGTTTAAAACACTGCATCTTTATTATGCATTTATTTTAAGTATATATAAACTAACGATCTCAGAGTTTTCCATGTTAAACGGTTATTGAAATATATATGAATAAATAATTGAGCTGATACTTAATTCCTTTAAAATTTTGTAGGTTAGCACCTACTTCTATTGTAAAGGTAGACCTGATTTTATTACCAAAATTACGACTCAGAGATCATTACAAATGGTAATAAGAGTGATGTATGACTCACGTAGTTTTATAGTTGTAACCCCTTAAACAATTCATTTTCTATGAGTTATAATAATAGAAAATGGTTTCGAAGGCTCAAATTAGTTGGCGTATATTGAAATGATAAAAGCTCAGTGATGAAAGTTTAACGTGGCGAATGAATTAAATTATGAAAACTATAAAAATTCAACTCTAGCTGAAATCTCACTCAGTTTATATTAGTAATTACTTTGATTTATATAATTGTATCACGTTGAACAAAAAGTAAATTTATGCACTGCAAATACTTTGGACAGTAGATACGATAAGTTCCGAGATATCAGACGGTTCCACATTTTCGGATACAAATATATAAGAATATTTATAATATATTAATGATAATTTTAATTGCTGTCCATGTTACCTGTAGGCTTATAAATCATTGTATCAAACTAATTACTCAACTATATTGAGCGATATTTAAGCTATACAATTGAATTTACTATTTTTAATTCATTCGCCACTTAGAACTTCCCTCATTTCAATATACACTAAGTTAGCCTACAAAACCCTTTTCTCTTATCTAACTCATAGAAAATGAAATGTTCAAGGAGTAACATTTATATAATAAATTGAGTCATACCTCATTATTATTACCATTTTCAATAAGAGCGGGGTAGAATAAGAGCAGAATCTGCTTGTATTAACAAATACAACAATATACAGTAAATATATACATGGTGAAATAATACACGAATAGGAATAGAGTTTAGCTTAGTATGTTCCACCCAACTACAAACAACTAAAATAAAAATGATCTATACTTGACATTATATAAGAATATTCTTCCTATTTAAATACAGAGGAGTTTGGTGAGATGAATGAAAATAATAATGCTATTACCCATGTTCAGGCCTGTGAACGCTTTTTACAGGATATTAAGCCAGAGATAACCTGTACGCTTATCAGATAGGGAGATAAGGAAACGTACAAGTCTACTTAAAACGACACCCTTAGTTATCAATAACCTGTGGTGCGATATATGTACTTTCATCGTCACCTTAAAGAAAAGTAGTTTGAAAATGTAAATGAATAGTCGCGGTCAGAACAAAGTGAATAGATAGTTAGAATGCATCAATTCACTTTCAGAGTACTATTATCTGTAGTTTCTATCAGCATTCTAAAAGGTGAGTTATTTGTGATTATCTAATATTATCCAGGTTTCTTGATTCTGTAAATACATCTATGTTCTTTCCTAATATTGGTAAAAAAGAATATCCTGGTTTCCAGAAAACTTTCTTCTGGTGCGGTCGACAGAGAATGCGGCGTATGCTGACTGCACTTTTCCGCCAGAATGCGTGAATCGCGCGGAGAAAACCATGCCTACCGCAGACGAAGAGGACTATATTCCGTGAGTCAAAGTACTAATGGTACCTATCATTGAAGATAGAGACGAGTCAGAATATAGTAAATTATTATATTCTTAACGTTTATCAGTATTTGACTACAGTTTGACCCATGTATAGATTTCATTACACAATAAAACAATCTTAATTAAAATCCCCACAATTCCTCAAACCATTATCAATCGAAAAATGATTCTTATTGCAGTAAGGGTTACAATTCAGTTACCAAATGCTCACAATTACCGGAAAATAGACTTTAATATAGCGTTCCACGGTGAATGCGGATAATTTTGCTCTACCTATCATGATTTAGGTCAACACCCACTTTGTAGTAACTGTAAGCATTCGGTAACTAAGTAGGTACAGTATATAGACTAGCAACTGTTCTTCAGACTGTAGGTAAGTGTTTTAATATATTCACATTAGTATCTGGCGTTCTAAACAGCGAAGTGAATATCTCCAGGCGAGAGCCCTGCTTCTGTGAAGGTTCATGTCATCTATACGGAGATTGCTGTTCTGACGCTGATGGTTATGTGCCCAACTCCATCGAAAAAAGCTTCCACGATGCTGGTAGAGAGTACACGTGCAACAAATTGGTTCCAGAAGATGTCCAGAGCAACTCACGGGTAAATATATCAAAAATAGAATATAGAGCAACTGAAAATGATAATTTGAACTTCAATAGTATCGCAAAATCCCCCAATATATTATTTTATTTGCATTTACATTATCTTAGAAGAGGAGATTTTTAATTTAAACTAAAAAACATATTTCACCTTCTCCACTATTATGAATGAAATATGAAACAAATTTAGCTACTTGGTTCTGATATTTATTCATTTACAGGCAGTGTATATGGTGAACTGGTGCCCATACGATTCTGATAAACTACTAGCGGCAAAATGTACTAAAGACGTCGTCCATTTGGAAAACTTCAACTACTCGTATTTGCTGGATGTGCCAGTCATCTCGTCAAATTCCGGCATAGTATATCAAAATATATTTTGCGGCAAATGCAATAAGGAATATTACTTCAATAAATATCGATACAACTTTTGGTGTGACTGTGAAATGGAATCGTTGGATTACGTACATAAACTAAATTACATCGAAAACAGCTTGACTTGGATCGGTCCTGCTCCAGAGAAGGTGGAGTGCATGGACACACAAAACGTGACATGTAAGTTGAAAGTTGAATATCCATCTTATGTAGGTCACCCATGTGAGGAAAATCTCATCGATGACTGTCCTAAGAAAGAAAGTGGATTGCGTTGGGATGAGATATACGACGGATGCATGAATGGAGATCTTTATTACGTTCAAGATAAACATTCTAATGTCTACAAAAACGAATACTGTGCTTCCTGCAATGGCGTCAGCTTAACAGAAGTTATTTGCCTGGGTCCCAGAGAAGTCACCGAACCTCTTAAACCTGTTGGAAATCTCTACGTGTTATCAGACTTGTTTTCTGTAGATGAAAAAGAATGCGGCGTAAATCAGGTGCAAGATCCAATTTTTGGAACTTGTGAAAACCTGGAGGACCCAAATCCAAATGAGGTTATAGATGATTCGACTGGAAATGGAGGATCAGAGACAAACGACACCAACACTATCACTCCTAATTACTCTGGTCCAACACCTGAATCTATATTCTTTGTGGTAATGATGTCAATATCAATAATTTGTTTGTTTCTTCATATGATTATATTTATCATTTTGTATAAAGAGAGAAATATGCATTCAAAGAACTTGTTCTCGATGGTAATTGCTTTGTTCATGGCTGAAATTTTCTTCGTCATTGGAGGTAATTTATGCAATGAATACATAGATTGCTACTTCATGACAGTGATCGTTTATTATAGCTTTATGTCATCCTTTTTTTGGATGAATGTCATCAGTTATGACATTTGCAAGACATTCCATTCAAGAAGTGTAAGATCCCAATCCAACAGGCGATTTCTCAGGTACTGGTTCTACGCATGGGGAATTCCTGTGATAATGACATTATGTGCCATTTTGATTGATTTACTAGCTCCAGCTTCCAAAGTCGCACCTGGTTTCGCCCTTCACCAATTCTGGTTCAGTAATTTAGGAGGGTTGATCATGTTCTTCATAGTTCCTGCTGAGATTATTTTCTTTGCTAACATGATCATGTTCATTCTCTCAATCGTGGGTATAGCTAAACAGAAGAAAGTTGGAAAATTTGCTGCTGCTAGTGCTAAGAAGAATAAAGCTAAAGCTGAAAAATCTTGCAGCAGCAAATTGTCTAAGAATAGCACATTAACAAAAGAAGAGGGAGAAAAGATTCATCATTTGTTAACCGGAAAAATAAAGAAAACACTTAAAGATCACGAAAGTGAACTAACAAAACTCAAACTTCACTGCTGTTTAGCTGTTCTGATGGGAATACCATGGATTTTCTCAGTTTTTATACACGTATCAGTTGCGTTCGAGTACCTATTTAACATTTTCAACTCAATGCAAGGTATTTTTATTTTCATTGCTTTTGACTGCAAGCGTAAAACCTTCAGAAATATCATTGCTACTTGTTCAGGACAGAGCACATCAACTTCATCCTATTATTCAACACCTAAAACAGCAAGTACTGGCAACTCGAGTAATTCATCAACTAGGACATCAAATTCGAAGAAAAAATCCAAGCGGGTTGATCCAAAAGAAGTGGAAGAATCTATTGCTAAAGAAGTCAGTGAAAATGACTCCCTGAATGAAACTGACCATTTGAATTCCTCGAGAAGCGATGAAAATTTAGCAAAGAATGATTTAAGCTCCAGTGAAGAGTCCCTACCGCCATATGACGGAAAAGTAAACT
Organism: Caprella mutica; assembly: GCA_947561585.1. Lineage (NCBI taxonomy): Eukaryota > Metazoa > Arthropoda > Malacostraca > Amphipoda > Caprellidae > Caprella > Caprella mutica. The sequence goes on from CANNZV010002464.1 coordinate 29,175, forward strand.
ACATTGGCGACTACCAACAACCAAAAGAATATGAAACAGTAAATGAGAATATCCAACAATCTACATATGAAATGCAACAGAAATATCCTTCTGATATGCAAAATGCTGAAGATAGCTCATCCTATTACGAACCTATAGGTAGATTCAATGGCAACCCACAAGAAATTTACAAGAATCAGTATGAAAACGAAGAAGTTCCGAGGGACACCCACTACAACCAATTTCAAGATGTATTAACTAAATCTCAAAACCAAGATAGGCTATTACACAAAGGGGATAGTTACAAATTAGACGATTTCCCACGCCAAACTTATGAAACAGCCAACCACTTGGAATATTATGACGGAACAGAATTCACTCCGGAGTACAACTATAATCAGGAAATGGAAGACCAGCCGGTGTACGATATACCAAAACCAGCCAAGAGGGTCAACGTCCCAATACCATTACCTAGGTACCAAATGAAGACAGACCACGAACAAAGCGGTTCTGGCAGAAGAGTGAAAAGGAATAATAGTTTGAGAAAGGCTTTATCAGGTGACAGTGATTCTGATAATGATGTTATTAATGTTTGAACATGAGGTAGACGTTAAGAATTCCGTGAACATGAGTATAATGTTCAAAAGCTCATTTACAAGGTTTTAGATACAAGCAAATGTTCATATTGATTTAGATTATCAACTATATATACTCCTTTTTGTAGAGATTTTTACTTAATTTAGATGGTATTGGCGTATAGGTTAAATTACTCTATTCTTGATAAATCGATTGAGGGACATTAATTTCAGAATAAAATGATGTCGTTTTTTAACTGCAGCGCCATCTTCTGTTGAACAACCGAGGTACCACAAATGATATAGACCTCTTGTGCACGATACCGCTAACTTTACACTTTGTTTTATCCTCGTTATAGTTGAATCTATATTTAAATTTAAGTTTACATCATTATAAATAGTGAAACTTAATAATTGACGTGTATTTAGGTTAAAGCACAGTTTAAATTTTTTTGGTATACAGTCGACTATGTAAAGTTGTAAACAAACAAATCGCAAAGTCATTCCCGCCAAAATGGTAACATCCCAGTTACCTAGTTATGTACATTTTTTCAGATTGTTCGTTGTATTTCAGACAAATGACTACTCCCAAGTATGTAACTAATTACAATCATTTTTATTCAAAAAGTTCCAATATTTAACTACCTCTTCAACACAATCAATTTTTAACTTGCAACACATTTCTATGTTCACAGTCAGTAACTTTTTTTGGATGTTCCAAACATGATGGAACGTCCAGTTGGATAAAGATTATTTTGATGTGTAATTGATATCTTTTACTATATTGTACTATAATGTTTAGGTAATTAAGAGAATATATGACAATTAAGGCTTTTAATGTAGAAGATAATCTCAACCTTAAGTTTATGCTAGTTAATTACTATATAAATAAAGTATGGAAATAGAAACAGTTTTTCATTGGACGAAACATTGCACTTACCAAGGCACGGAATTACATCTTATTTAATAATTATTATTTTATAATAATTTAAGAGATTCTATAGCATTTTATACGAGTATTTATATAGAAGAGAAAAATTGGTCTGCATATATAAAAATACTAACAATATTATAATTGAAGTAAAAATTAAATGGAATAAAAATGAAGTAGCTTTAGGGTAAGTTCCAAGTTATCGGACAGTTCCTATTTTTCGAATAAAATATAATTATTAATATATAAAATAAATTATTTACTTTTTTCTTCAAAAATGTGAACCGTCCAATAACTCGAAACTTACCCAAACACTGGAAACTGAGAACAATAAAAAAATCAAAAAGACGGAAAATAGAAATCAGGGAAACATTTTAACGTAAATATTTAATCTTCGACGTAAATAATAAAAGATTGTGTTTCATTATACATTTAAATGTTTTTTATCATTTTATTTAGTTAACAAAGACTAATTAAACACATTAGAATATTCATGAAGTTACTCATATTATTTGTAGAGACAGTCAAACTGAATGATAAATAGTTTACAAATCAGATCTAATGGTTACAAAGGAGTGAATTTGAGTAAAAATTCTAATATAACACCATTAGGCTAAATTACGAATTATCAGTCAGCTTCACATCTTCGGTCATAAAAGAAAAAACGATATAATATAAATAAATAATCATTTTTTTATAGTATACCGTTTTTTCATATATGACCGGATGTGAAACTGACCGATAATTCGTAATTTACCCTATACCCAAAATTGAGAATACAGGGTAAATGCTGAGTTATCGACCGGTTCCATATTTCCGATTTTATAATAAAGAAAATGATGCGATTAGTTATATGATAATGATCGAAAATGTGGAACTGTCCGAAAACTCAGATCTCACCTTATATTTAAACCCTAAAACTATTCACAATCCAAATTACAACAGTTCGGGGCTCAAGAGACACCATTCCCCTTCTCTTCCCTTTTGATCTGAACAGAGAGAACCTAATAAATAAATTACACATTTATTATTTTCAAAGATATATTTTAGGTAACTTAACCCTGTAACTCCTGATGGTACACATTTGTACCATCAGCCTTCTGATTATAAAATATACTCCGACATTGAAGGGTTAAGAGGTTTAACAAAAACTTTATTTAATTTTTTTAAAACAAAAACAAAATATTAACTTTTGGCACAGATGATTTTTTAATTTTGTTTCGTTACTTTTCTTATAAAATTAAATTTTCTCTAAATCTTGTACCTACATGGAGAACGGTAAACAAATAATTAACTCTAGGAATTAGAAAAATACAAGGGTAAGTTACAAATTATCGGTCAGTGCTACATCTTCGGTCATATAAGAAAAAACAATATAAAAATGATTATTAGATAGCACAGTGTAATAATAAAAAAATATATATTGTTTTTTCTTAAATGATCGAAGATGTAGTACTGACCGATAATTCGTAATTTACCCTAAAGCTATAAGGAATTATTTAAATTGTTATGGAAATTAAATATAATATACAGTTAAAGCATTAATTTCAATGAGTTAATATTTTAAATTGGTAACCATGATAAATCATAGGCATCATGGATACCAATTTAAAATAAAGAGTTAAAATATTTAATATTAAATATGATCGATAATGTGGAACTGTTCGGTAACTCAGAACTCACCTTATATTCATAAATAATATTAAACAACGATGCCCAAAGTATGAGTAGTTAACTGAAATAAAATTTTGTATAAGTCAAAAAAATAATTATATTTAAATAATCATAAAGTAGGTAGGTAATTAAATTAATATTCTACATTATAAAGAAAAACAAAAAATAAAACAACAGAATAAAAAATCAATGACAAAAATGGAAGATTTTTTTACATCATCACCAAATTTGGTAATAATGGAAAGAAGTTTAGGTGGATACGTTCTGAATTATCGACCGGTTCCACATCTTCGATCCTATACGAAAAGACAATAATTAAACAACAATTATACATTTTATGATTTTTTTCCTGTAATCAAAGATGTGGAACCGACCGATAATTCTGAACTTCCCTTATTTCTAGTATGGAACTGGAAAATTGATACAAAAATTAATATCATATGCATACGTATATACTCCTATACACTACTAATAAATTAGTTCACTATATTAATTACTATCTGAACATTTAATTAAGTTGAGTTATGAGTATATCCGTTAGTTAGAACATTGTAAAAAATACAGTGAAGGAAGAGAGAGCTGGTATAGTCATTAATTTATTAGCAACCTTTTTGGTAACTTCAAAGGAAAAAAAAGAAAAGTGGCTCCATGAATAAAGTCACTGACAACAGTCAGTGACAATGCTCATAGATGCAGAAAAGCTACTCGGTGAATGCAGTCACTTAGGCCTCCTTCACACTTGCGTTTCACAACGCCGCGTTAGAAAAAATGCTGCAATTTTTCTAACGCAAGTGTGAAGGGGGCCTTACCAAGGAATGTGACGAAAAGGGAAACAAGAACCGGTGGCTGCACTCACGGATGTAAGAGGAAAATGAAGAGGTGATAGTAAATGAAGCCTACAAGTCTACCTAACACAGAAAAATATAAGACTTCGTAGTTGAATAGCATAGTAAAATATTATCAAAATAACTATAACAGATAAATGTCAACTTCCAACTCCAGCTTACATAGAATATCCATACGGTGGCTTTATAAAAATATAAAAAGTAAAAACTTAAATTGCTAAATTAGAGATAGCATGTAACATCATAGCTGCAGAGATTCATGGTTGAGTATTATTGCATTTGAGGAAAGAAAAGTCTTGGATATTTGCTACCAAGCAATATCCAAACATCATTTCACATTACATAGCTACCAAGTTCATAGTGTGTAGGGTTGTGACAATATGCGTTCAAAATCATAGATCCTGAAAATAGTATAGACGGATTGAATTAAAGACTATTCAATCGTTCTAAACCAGCAGTAGCTATATAGCTAGTGATCGATACCATTTCATTTCGTCTGTGATATTCTTAAGATCTATGATTTATAAAGCATATTGTCACAACCCTAGCTATGTGTATCACTATGCGTAGGTATAGGCTAGACTAAAATATTAGGTATAGGATAGATGATGAAATATCTGACAGTTACACATTTTCTATTAGTTTTAGCTACAAGAAAAAAAACATTGCCATTTTATCTTTTAATTTTAATTGGCATCCATGATAAAAATAAAAATGTAATATTTTCAATTATTTCTTATGTGATCAAAAATGTAGAATTGTCCGAAATTTCGTAACTTACCCTATACCTCAATAATAAAAGTAACTACCTGAAAATGTGTTTGAAAAAGGTTGCGTATGAGAGAGATTTCTAAAATAATTCTCAGTGATGAGAAGGAAAATGAGTGTCATACATTACATGAACCACTTTTCAAGCATGCCGAGTATTAATTTTCAGAGTATTTAGACATCCCGTTAGTTTTTTTATCAACATTAGGTAGCTACCAGCCACTTTCATAGAGTGTTTACTGCTTCACGTTAGTCTCTTCCACCTCTTCACGAAGGCGTGAAGAGACTCATTGAAGTAGGTAGGATTGTCAAGCATGGAGTAATGGCCTGAAGAGCCGATAGTTTCCAAGAAGGCACGGGGTATGGTCTTCTCCATGTCACACATGTGAACCAAAGGCACCACCTTGTCATTCAAACCGTACAGGAGCAGAACCGGGATGGTAATGCGGCGGTGGAAGGACACGTCTCCTTCAGGCCACCTCATACCCTTGGCAACGTGTCTCAGGACATAGGTAGGGGTGGCACTGGCACCTGGTGTAGATAGAGTGCCACTGCATTGCTGTTTGCCAAGTGGGTTGTAGACTTCATCACACTTGCAGAAGACGCAGGGGAAACAGCACGCAAACCAACACGTAGCGGACACCACCTCCTTCATTCTCTCCCATTTGTCTTCAGGCTCCTCATAATCTGGAGAACTGGAGTCATTGTTGCTCCAATTGCACCAACAGTTCATGAAACTCCTTTTGGTGCTGGCGTAAAGTGACTCCTTGATACCAAAGTATGGGTGATAGAAAGAGGAGAACTCGGGGGACAGGGGCAGAAGGGGACACGGTCCTCCTCCTCCAGCTAGCACCAACAGGGGTACAGAGTGAGACTGTATACGGGACAGAGCTGTCACCAAAGAGCAGCCATAGCCATGTCCTATCAGGACACATTTTCTACCAGGAGGAACAAAAAGGTCATAGAGGAGACGCAAGTGCTCCAACAGTCTGTGAAACTCATAGCATTCTTCAGAATCAGGTGCAGCACTGAACCCATGCCCTAGTAGATCAGGAGCTACAACTTCATAGCCTTGGGAAGCAAAGTACCACACCTGGTTGAACCAATCATCACTGCTACCACCCATTCCATGAACAAACATCATCAGCGGTTTTTGCTTGCACTGACCCTCTCTCAAACAAAACTCAGCATTGTCCAGTCCATCTAAGTCAGCATTATTCTCCCACCAGTAGACCATTGCTCTTGCTTCCATCATGCTGTCATTGATTAAATCATCCTCCAGTTGGTAATTCTCATCATTATCATCAACAAAATCGGTTTTTATCCTCGGAGGAATTGGACGTCTCGGTCTCAAATAACCGGAGACAACTCCAGAGGAGCTCACTGTCTCCTGCAAATAGAGTCTCTTTTCAAGTTCTAAGGCGAGAACTGCAGCCTCGTGGTTACTGAATCTTCTGTCATAAGGAATATGTCGCCCTGGTAGAACATCATCCATAACACGGATCCTGAGTGCTGATTCAGAGCACCGAGCTGTGGAAGGAGCTGATGAGTTAATGGTGAAGTCAGTTCTCATAGAAGACCCGTTATCAGAATCAAAGGAAGTGCACAGATCAAAGTTCCTATCTTCAGAATTACTCTCAGAGTTTGGATACTCAAATTCACTTGAATCTTCGATACTTATATTATGTGGAGCTAAATCTAGTCCAGATGTATTTGAGCTAAAAGAATTAGAGTGACCCAAAGACATTGCTGGTACTTGGATAATGTTCTCATTTTCCGAAAAGTGGTGTTTTTCCACTTCCTCACTAAAATCTGAACTCTCTCCATGTCCATCAAATCCCAAGTTAACCACTCCATTCGAGTTATCTCCCGGAGAAACCACGAATGTTACATCACCAAAACCATCATTGTAATTGTCTGTTTCTTCTTCAGTGATCATTTCATCTTGTGCATAAACACCAGTTTTGCAGGACTTCAAAGTAGGTAGGGATTTACTCTCCTGTATTGGTTTCTTAGCGTACAATGCAGGGTTCACAGGGACTGACAACCTATTACGTGAATTCTCATCATCTTCAGAAAATTCACTGTTGTTATCCTCTTCATTGATAGAAGAATGACTCATCTTCATCTTTACATTGTCTTGTATTGAGCGCATTTTGATGCCACTGGTGGAGCCACCGACCTTGTTGTTGTGATCGTGTTTTAGCAGTTCAGCGCGTAATGAATTAGAGGCCTGCTTGTGTAGAGCCATGAGAGAGTTGCTCAGAGAGAATTTGCTTCCACTTGATACTGATTTAGGACTATTGTGAGGAGACTCAGGACTGCCAAAGTGTCTGCGCCTTCTCGACTTCTTTCTGGCGTGTTTGGGGGTGACCGGACATGACTTGCTGCGACGGAAACTCCCTGAAATGCTTTCTTGGACGGGAACATTTTGATGACTGTTGATGTGCGCCGAGAGAAACTTGGCGACATTTGAGGATGTTTGAGGTGGAGACACATGAACCACTTCATCATTCAATGAGCCATCAATTGCATCATCTGCAAACATGCAAAGGTCCACTCTCTGCTCGTGGGACAAAACTTTCTTCACTCTAGACAGCTGCTCTTGACTGCCCCCTAAGCTTCTGAAAATAGGA
>CANNZV010002464.1:38168-135245 GCA_947561585.1 Caprella mutica
ATACAACAGTTGGTCATTATTGTCACTGTTTAGACATCTTTCTATTTGAAAGCTTCAAAACCTACAAATATTGAATTTAAATTACTCTCTTAATAAATAATAGGAGAATGTGATTGACAGACAGATGGTGTTTATATTTTAGCATCATAACTAGTCATAGTAATTAAATCAAGATTCATATTCATCACATATGTATTTGCATTACACTACACATAACAGAGGTGAAAATTGCAACAATTGATTCTGTACAGTCAAAGCTGAAAAATTTAGCAAAATTTATTGTCAGAGAATAATATTCAAATTGTTATCCTAAGATTACAGATCTTTTTAGCATCTCTAAAAAAAATATAGCTACTAGCTAGAGGAATGATTCTAATTTTCTTGTAGAAATATGAGAATATAATATAATTTCATGAATAAAATAGATTATAATGTTATCAACTTTGCTTATAAATGCAATTTACGATATCAAGAACAACCTCTAATAAAATAATTGAAAGTAGCTATTTGTTTTTGACTCACTTTGGGAGAGCTGACAAAAGAGTCAATGAGTCCTGTGGCTTTGGATGGAAACTGAATGGTGAGGCACCCCTCCATCACCAGAGTGATGCCATCATGCTTCAGATCACCACTGCCATCATTCTTTATACACACTCTACCAGTGACATCATCCTGAGGAAAAGGATTACTAGTTTATTAGGGATTTGATTTCTGCTTCAGCCATATTGCCGACATCAAAAGGAAATTAAGTTGTCACTGACCTACCACAGTCAGTGACAATGCTCATGAATTCTGAATAGGAATGTGACGAAAAGGAAACAAGAAACGGTGGCTGCACTCGCAGATGGAAGAGGAAAATGAAGAGGTTATAGTAAATGAAACCTAAGAGCCTACCTGAGAGCCCTAACTTGAAAAGCATAACTCAAGCGCTATCCTCTTAAATGGCAAGTAGTGTTAAAAAATTGATAAACATGGTAGAAATGAAAAAACAACAATTCATAATCCAAATTACAAGTTTGGTGCCCAAGGCACATATGCAATAATTAACCATTTCAGCTATAATGGTTTATAATGTTTAATATGCACCACACTTATTTAGTTATGTTATATTTGTAGTTAGCTACCTGATATGTAGGTAGATATTTTAATAATAAATAGAATATTTTTTGCCTATAAATAAAATTACATGCAAATGTGCATTACACTTTACATAATTAGCAACATTTAACTGAAAAGTAATTAAAGAAGATTAAAATTCTAATAATTCATATGACAACTGCAATAGTCACAATAGGGACAGTATAAAAACTCACCCCAGGATGATAAACTTTGCTATGCTTCTTCAACTCTATAACCATTGAAAACACCATTATAAATATCTATGTTAATAATTAATCAAAATTATATTCATCTGAAAAAGTAGTAAGTAAGGTTAATCTAGTATAAAATTTGAAAATAGGAGTAAATAAAATTTGTTCTTTTTCACTCTGATTATTATTTATTGAATTTTATTCTCTCTGAATCTAAACCCAAAAATTTGAAATTTGTGATCTCATTCTGACTGTTTCTGAGCCTGAGGGAGATCTTGAATTAATTCCTATGTTAGGTTCACACAGGTAAATTCTGCCTGCGTTACTTCAATTTTTAATTGCGGCCATCTCAAGAAAGTCTAAATCCTGCCGAACTCAGGTAAACCAAGTCTCTCCATTTGTCTCTTCGGCTTTCTTCTTCTTGAAAAGAAGCTGAATTTCTCTACAAAATCATCAAATTATCATAAATTCTCCCCATAATAACATTGTGTGATTGCCAGTCTGCAGAATATGGGACATTTTTTACATTTTCTGTGCAAACAATTCCTAATTTCCTCCTATATTTACATGTATTTTACTGAGAACAAATGCCAAAATAGAGGATTTCTTGGAGAAGAGTTTACCAGTTCTTGCAGTCTGGTGTGATTGTGATTGCAGGATATTAAGCATAGGGGAAAATTAAATATTTCTCTCCATTATCAATTGAAGGGCTCAAAGAGTCAAAATAGTTATCTTAAACTCATCAAATATCAATAAAATAATGATAAAGAACATGCTTCATTACATAGTGGCTGAACTGAATTTATATTGAAATGTTGAATATCAAAAGAAGCTCGATTCATAATCAGTCTACAGAATATGGGACAAATTTAACATTCTTTAACCATAATTTTCTCCTATATTTGCATGCATTTTTAGTGAAAACTGAAGTCAAAATATAGAATTTATAGGAGAAGAGTTTACTGTCGATTTATCAGTTCCTGCAGTCACTGCATTAGAGTCCAAACTTCAGACATCAGTGTTGAGAGGCGAGTGCCTGAGAGTAACACAGTAACTCTATCTCGACTCAATCCACTCTTAAAAATACCTTGGGGCTTGGGCTAACCCAGAATGAAATGAATGTCATCACAGACATTCAGACCCCAGTCTGTATTTGGTGCACAAAATTCCACTGACTTTTTGTAAAAGCTGAAAAAATCCACCATAAATTTCCACTAATTTGGCTGTTCCACCAACATTTTACCCATTTTTCCACCAAAAATTAATGGTAACATAGGAATAAATAGCTATAAATCCACCGACTTTGCCAGACAAAATACAGACTGGTCAATCAGACCCAGGTAACTGACCACTCTGGAAAAAGACTAAAGTAGTCTCTTCTGATGGATTAATTACTCTGTTGGGAGTTTAGCAAACCTCAAAATACAATAATAAATTAATGGAAACTGTATAATCCGGAGCATTTAGCCTATAAAATTCATCTGTTAGCCTAAGGTCCAGACTGTATTTCATGGTAAATTCCACCGACTTGTTGGCGGAATTTTTTCCCCTTGAAAATAATATTCTGGCAAAGTCGGTGGATTTTTAGCTATTTATTCATATGTTACCATTAATTTTTGGTGGAAAAATGGGTAAAATGTTGGTGGATCAGCCAATTACTGAAAATTTATGGTGAATTTTTCAGCTTTTTGAGAAAGTCAGTGGAATTTTGTGCACCAAATACAGACTGGCCTAAGGTGTTTTCCAGGGACCAGAGTGGGTAACTGAGGTAATAAAGCATGTCCGAACTCGCCCTTTTAATGGCAAGTTTATTGCAGCTATATCAAGCCCTTCATTTGCAAATAATGAGAAATATCTATTTAGTATTTTTCTCCTATGCTACAATCCAAGTAATAAAGCATGTCCAAACTCGCCATTTTAATGGCGAGTTTGTGAGTTATTTTGAGCCCTTCAATTGCAAATGGCGAGTTTTATCTATTTTTCTCCTATGTAACAATGTTATTTTGGAGAGAATTTATGAAAATTTGATCATTTTGGAGAGAATTTGTTGAATTTTGGAGAGAGCTGGAGAGACAAATGGCGAGTTTATGAGACATACTATTTTACTTGGGCTACAATGTTATTTTGGAGAGAATTCATGATAATTTGATCATTTTTGAAAGAAATTTGGTTATATTTATTTTTGGAGTAGCTGGAGAGCCTGTCTGCAGAATGCGTCTCTTCTCCCGCAGAGATTTTAATTTGAGACACAGTTACTCTCTGACTCTCAGCAGCAGATTCAGAATCTCCCGCAGCTAAATTAATGGTAACATAGGAAAGGAATTAATTCAAAATCTCCCGCAGCTAAATTAATGGTAACATAGGAATTAATTCAAGATCTCCCGCAGAGATCAGCAATTTCTAAAATGCAATCAAAAACTCCGCAGAGCCAGAGCCGCAGAGTCTTGAAAAAATGTTCCATATTCTGCAGACTGGCTGGAGAGCCAGTCTGCAATGCATGCACAGCACAATCAGTCTCAGGATATTTAAATTTTATGGCAATTTGTCTCGCCCAAGTAAAATAGTATGTCTCATAAACTCACCATTTGTCTCTCCAGCTCTCTCCAAAATTCAATAATTTCTCTCCAAAATGATCAAATTATCATTAATTCTCTCCAAAATAACATTGTAGCATAGGAGAAAAATAGATAAAACTCGCCATTTGCAATTGAAGAGCTAAAAATAACTGTCACAAACTCGCCATTGAAATGGCGAGTTTGGACATGCTTTATTACTTGGTTGTCTCCAAAGATTTCCCAATTTCTCTCCAAAATGACCAAAAATTTCAAAATACTCTCCAGTAATAACATGCAAACATAGGAATTAATTGAGAAATTGTCACCGGATAATTCAGGAGACTAATTTCCCAGTCTCAGCAGTCTGCAGAATATGGAACATTTTTCCAAGATTCTCTGCGGGAGTTTTTGATTGAATTTTAGAAATTTTAGATCTCTGCGCCTGCGGGAGATTTTGAATTAATTCCTATGTTACCATTAATTTAGCTGCGGGAGATTCTGAATCTTTTACTGAGAGTCAGAGAGTAACTGTCTCAGAGTCTCTCAAATTAAAATCTCTCCGGGAGAAGAGACACATTCTGCAGACTGGCTAATTTCAAGGCATCAAAAGTCGCCGGATAAACTTCACAACGTCAACTTCATGCATCTTTTGCAGTCTGGCTGGAGAGTCCAGACTGCCCAGTCTGTATTTGGTGCAAAAAATCCAACTGACTTTTTCAAAAAGCTGAAAAAATGAAATCCACCATAAATTTCCAGTAATTTGGCTGATCCACCGAAAATTAATGGTAACATAGGAATAAATAGCTAAAATCAACCGACTTTGCAAGAACATTAATTTCAGTGAGAAAAAATTCCACAGACATGTCGGTGGAATTTTTTCCCTCAGAGGTCCAGAGACGATGCGGTCGGTGCCTGGATCCTATTCCTGGCCCCTGGGGAGAATCCTGGCGAGAATCACGAGGTTGCACAAAGATCTAATTTGCGGATCATTCACATGCACTTTGCTCGTCTGGTTGAGGAGATCGTCCTCAAAAGATCATTTTTTCTTTTATTATACATTGTAGAACTTTGATATACATATAAAATATCGAATTTGAAAATTGGGCAAGGTAAAAAATTACGTTTTCTTTATAGAATACGGATATGGAAGAAAATGTGATTTTAAGGGTGTGACCGTGCGCAAGTAATATATCTATACAAAACTATCGCTATAAACAACGTAGGGGAAAGTCCCCATTTATCGGCCACTTAAGAGGTTTCCTTCAAAACTATTATTATTGTTTAACTCTCCTCTCTACTAATGCATATACGACAGAACCAACTAAAAGATGAAATTCAAATCTTTTAAACCATATAAAGTACTATGCAATTACTTTAGTATAAATTAATCTACATTGAATCAAATATTATATCTGAAAAACTCCAAATATCGACATGTTGAAACCAAATATCGTCACATATTATTACCCATTTATCGTCATGCGTCGATACATGGGTGATATCGTCCACAGAATAAAATTTTCATTGAACAGCTTGCAGGATGGGGGAAAATCAGATAGAATGGGGAAAATTAGGTAGAATGGGGAAAATCAGGTAGAATGGAGGAAAATCAGGTAGAATGGAGGAAAATTGGATATAATTGGGAAAATTATGTAGAATACAGGGAAAATTAGGTAGAATGCAGAGAAAATTAGGTAGAATGGGGGGAAAATCAGGTAGAATGGGGGAAAATCAGGTAGAATGGGGAAAAATAAGGTAGAATTGAGAAAATTAGGTAGAATGGGGAAAATCAGGTAGAATGGGGGATAATTAGATAGAATTGGGGAAAATCAGGTGGAATTGAGAAAATTAGGTAGAATGGGGGAAAATCAGGTTGGAATGGGGAAAAATCAGGTAGAATGAGGGAAAAATTGTCTTAGTAGGGGAAAGATGCCAGAATGGAGAAATTATTGATTGCAGCTAGCAGGGGGTTTAACGTCTGCTTCGGAACCAAAGGCCATATATCGCTGATGTCAAATAAAACTGAATCCAAGGGACTCGAAGAAGCAGTCAGAAAGAAAAGTGGCTTCATGAACAAAGTCACCTACCACCTTCAGTGACAAAGCTCATGGATGTAGGAAAGCTACTCAGTTAATGCAGTCAAGGAATGTGACGAAAATGGCCACTCTGGGCCCTGAACTGTTGTAATTTGGATCATGAAATATTTTCCCCATTTTATCCAAGTAAATGTTTTGTAACGCTACTAACAGTTTTAGAGGGTAGCGCTGGGTTTATGTTCTTCAACTACAAGGTCTTAATAAGTTTTTGTGTTAGGTAGACTCGTTGGTTTCATTTACTATCACCTCCTCATCTTCTTCTTCGATCCGTGAGTGCAATCACCGGATATACCGTATACGTATACTTCTTCATCACATTTTTGTTACGTGACTACATTCACGGAGTAGCTTTACTGCATCCAAGAGCAAGACACCGACAGGTGGTATTTGACTTTGCTCATGAATCTCATCTAAATAAATTTATATTTTGATGTCAGTGAATTGGCATCCGATTCTGCAGCAGTCGTTAAAAACCCTACATAAGTAATTAATCAAAGCGACAATATTTTTAATTTCCTTCTCATTAAATTATCTTGAGTATCACAATAATGTTTCGTACTATTGGGTCACACAGAGTATTAAAAACTTCAAAAAGAATGAAAAATATATAGTAAACTTTATTTTACGCGGTTTATTTAACATATTCAAAGTTTTCCCGGACACTGGAAATGGCATTTAAGATAATATGATGGATTAACGATAATTAATTAATGATATGAATTATTTCAGCTGAAATCAATTTATTTTGAGAGGAAAAAGATTTAGATAACCAAAATCGTATCGAAATTTTGATAGATCACGTTGTTTGATTTTCCAAATAGATGAAGTTCACAAAATATATATCATCGTAAACTGTGTAAATAATAAATAACTGAATCTCAGAGAAATGTGAACACTAAACTACCTATTAAATGATTTTAAGATAAATATCAGCTAGATGTTAATTATTAATAACACACGCAGATGTTAAGATGTGCAAACCTTCTTTGGATAACGTGTACGGCAATACAACAACATGACGTCTAAAACTTGTGAAAATTTTGTACGTTTTATCAAATTAGAAGACACCTTTTCAAATTAAATCAAATTTTATTTCTTTACTAATCATTATTTAGATGAACAAGGTATATTTAATAAAATAATCAACTATTATGATTCTATTATAATTGTATAACCCACCCCCACCCCCCCCCCCCCCCTCCTCTAATTACTCCACCTTCCCTGCTTACCACCCTATTATAATTGAGTTCCAGTAGGTCGATAAACGGATAAAAGCTATTTAAACATAGAAAATTGAATAAATATTGAGAATTGATATATTTACTAACCATTAAACTGTTTTAGAACAACTATTGCGAAATTGATCAAAATACCATTTATCGTCACCCCATGACGATAAATGGAAAATCCTCTTTATTGATACCCAAATATCGACACATCTATTTATTTTAAATATTGATTACTAAATTAATTTCTGATTTTATATTTAAGAAATGCAATTAAACGCAAGCAAAATTGTATGCACATTATTTTGAAAAAAAATATATTTGAAGCGTAAAATTGCGCATAACAAATTCTCTATACCTAATCAATTTCGGTAGGTTTGTCCTGAATGTACCGTATCGTCATACATCTCATCAGTTAAACTGATACTCTGATTGTAATTTTAAATGAAATTACTTACATTTTTGTAACAATAATAAAAATATATGGAGACATCGATTTGTAAAATACCTAAACCATTGAAATGTTTCTAAGTCTTGTTATAGACGAAAAAAACTGAAACGTGACGATAAATGGAGAGGGACGATACAAGGAGCCCTTACTCTATATCGATTCGATTTCTTTTCGATTGCCTGGGATCATCGAATCGACAGACCGTACGTTGTTTGTTTAATATCAATATCTGCAGATAATGAAAGCTGATAGTGATTGTCCATTAGGAAACCATGTTTTTTTTATAGGTAGCCTAGTTATTTTTGTTCGGAATCAACCTTTTGAAAATAAATTTTATATGTAATACATATTCATTACAAAGATTAATCGCCAAACAGCAATATAGCTGGATTAATTGTAGCTTATGGACATGGTAATTTGTTATTTATTAGCAACGTTCTTTCATTTAAAATAGTTTTATTTCAATTGATCAAATCGTTAGCAATTACCGTACAGGACATATTAATAATTATAGAATCACTCACAATGTATTATCCAAGGTCATGTAGTACATATATCCACAGTTACTAGGTTAATTTGCATAAATAAATACTTGCAATGAATATTTAAATAATGTCAATATATTAACAGTTTTCATTGATTGAATGATTAAACCTCTTGAAACTTATATTTAAGATACAAACGTACAATGTAGGTAATAGATTCAATTCTAACCTATAATTAATAGTCATATAATGTAGTATGAACAAATTGTACACATATCTATTCATCAACGTATAAATGTGCAGTAGCTAACTATTATGTATATATTATATACATAATACACACTATACAGTATATGAATACCCACATAAAATTAGACTTATCACATAACAATACGGTCTATACCTACTTCTACTTTATATGTACATTAGTTCATGAATATATCCTGATAGTACTTCATTGACAGTAATTTTTTATTATTGGAACATTCCGTGAGAGATATGAATTAAATTTGAAATCAAGTTATACAGGATGTCTATTATAGCATATATGATAATATGATCATATTGAAATCACGTATAGTTACAATTCTTCATAAATAATGAGATTTTTTATATATATGAAGCTTTAATTTTACCAGATTAGATTATTAGTAGATGAAATAATGAGTACTCTTACAATTTACTACAGCCCAGTCTTCGAAAAGACTCAGGGGAGTTTCAAGGAAAGAAACAACTCGCTCGGAAATGCGAATTACATCACATTTATCTCGCTAATGTCATTTTATGCGTCATTTCCGTTTTTATTTCTCTGATTATTTGCTATTTCTGAATCATGTGTTTAGTCTAACGTTATTGATGGGTTAGTATTGGCTCATGTTTAGGCACTGACATTACTAGGTAGGTACTAACTTAACTGCGGTACTTTGCCTACCTACCTTAATATACTAGTTACTACTCCAATTAGTTACTGGGATGCTACAAAACTAGTATGGTGTTGATGATAATTAGATATTCAACAATAATTTCCCCTCACATTTTGGTTAAAATAATTGAACCCAGCTCCATCTCCAACACTCAGTTTGACAGCTTCAGCCTGAGCCAGTGACGGTCCCAGTCTCTGCGGGCAGCAGAATATTTAACATTTTTATAAATTCCAAGACTCTCTGAAACAAATCTGAGCCTAACGGTCCCAGACTTATTCTCCGACTCTCAGTAGCAAATTCAGAATTTCCCCTCGGCCCAGTCTGCAAAAGATTCATGAAGTTGTGAAGTTTATGATCCCAGTCTGCAGAATGTGTCTCTTCTCCCGCAGAGACTTTTATTTGAGAGAGAGCTACTCTCTGACTCTCATCAGCACTTCAGCAGATTCAGAATCTCCCGCAGGCTCGCAGCTAAATTAATGGTAACATAGGAATTAATTCAAAATCTCCCGCAGCTAAATTAATGGTAACATAGGAATTAATTCAAGATCTCCCGCAGAGATCTCCAATTTCTAAAATTTCAATCAAAAACTCCCGCAGAGAGTCTTGGAAAAATGTTCCATATTCTGCAGACTGGAGTTTATCTGGCGACTATTGAGGCCTTGAAATTAGTCTCCTGAATTTGCTGGGGACAATTTTCTATTTAATTCCTATGTTTACATGTAATTATTGGAGCGTATTTTGAGATTTTTGGTCATTTTGGAGAGAAATTGGAAAATCTTTGGAGACAAATTGCCTCAAAAATTAAATATCTGGAGACTGATTGTGATTGTGCATGCTTTGCAGACTGGCCCTGGGCTAAATTTAGTTAATTAATGGTAGCCGGTAGGTAAGTGGTAACATAGGATTCAGGAATTGATTCAAAATCTCCCGCAGCTAAATTAATGGTTAGGGTCACGCCATATTGCATTAGTTGTTGTTCAAGAGCCGCCATTTCGCCAACAGGTTATTTGAAGAGCTGTGGGAATATCATATCTGAGCCGTGGGATAAAAATCGCGAGCCGTGGGATAAAAATCGCGAGCCGTGGGATAAAAATCGCGAGCCGTGGGATAAAAATCGCGAGCCGTGGGATAAAAAATACGAGCCGTGGGATAAAAAAATGAGCCGTGGGATAAAAAATACGAGCCGTGGGATATAAAATGAGAGCCGTGGGATAAAAAATGAGATCCGTGGGATAAAAAATGAGATCCGTGGGATAAAAAATGCAAGTCGTGGGATGAAAAATGTGAGCTGTGGGATATAAAGCGAGCCGTGGTGGAAGGAGCAATTACTACCTAGATTTAGTTACTTATTAACAGACCGGGAACATTTGATCAAGTGAAAATTCACATTTGATGAGCCGCAAAGTTTTGAAACTCTATATAAATGTCTTTTAGAAGACCGCGAGTTTCGAAAAAAATCACAAAGAATGCAATCTGGGGGTCACGCAGGTAAATTGCGGCCCTTTAATTTTTAATTGCGGCCCTTACAAGTGAGTCTCTAAAACATTCTGAACCGAAATTACATCAAAGTGTTGCATAGCTATCAAAATAAGCACAGTGCATCACTGTGCATGCTACAATTTATTACTTTATGTTTTTGTCGAGTGTTTTGAAGCTATGGAATGGCGTTTCTGTTATAAGATGCCACAGGGCGCAGTTAGTTAGTGGGCCGCAATTTACCTGCTTGACCCTACTTACTACATAGAAATTAATTCAAGATCTCTTGCAGTGCCACAGAGATCTATAATTTCTAAATTTGGATGGTCAGTCTGCAGAAGTAGCAGAACATGGGACATTTTGAACATTTTCGGTGCAAACAATCCTTAATTTTCTGCTATATTTACATGTATTTTACTGAGAAGTGAGAACAAAAGCCAAAATAAAGGATTTATTCAAGAACTGTTTAGTGTTTACCAGTTCCTTCAGTCAGGAGTCAAATAAGAAAAAATAAAATTGTAGAAATTTGGTGAATTAGGGTAACTGAATCTCAATTCAAAATGTTCCCTTATAGTATTATTTGTGTATACAGTTAAGATACTAGATTTTCTGATAATATATGAAATATAATTTTTAAATACCCCTTTCGGCCCTTCCTAGTTACTTCCCTAAACAATTTAGGGCCAGTCTGAAAAGTACAGACTCAGCAGGATTTGTGCTTCAATCCTGTGCCCAAGTCCTATTTAATTCCTATGTTATTTGCTGCGTCCAAATCCCAATTTCTGTAAAAAATTCTGGGTCTGTGGAGACATTCTTTTCAGACTGGCTAGGGTAAGTTCTTAATTATCGGTCAGCTCCCCATTTTTGGACACGTAAGAAAAAATGATATAATAATTATTATTATATCGTGTTTTCTTACGTGTCGGAAAATGGGGAACTGACCGATAATTAAGAACTTACCCTAGCCAGTCTAAAAAGTAAAGCAGGATTTGTGGATTAATCCTGCGCCCAAGTCCTATTTAATTCCTATGTTCCCATGTTTTTTTCTGTGCAAAAAAGCCCAAATTCTGAAAAAATATCCTGGGTCTGTGGAAACATTCTTTTTTAGACTGGCCATTTAGTGACGTGAACTTGGAAGGGGGTATTTGTATCGGTTCCTAGTTCGAGTCCCTAAATGAATTAGGGACGTGAACTAAGAATTTACAGAATATTGTTAGTAGAGAATAGAGATGACCAATGCTCTAAGAGAATCAGAATATGTCCCATATTCTGCAGACTAGGGGCCAGAAACCAGTCTGGAGAAATAGGTCTCTTCTTAAGTTCTTATGAATTAATTACTATGTTCTAGTTCTGCAGAATTTGAAATACAGTAATAAATTAATAGGAACTTTACAATCTGCAGCATTTAGTAGGGCTGTATCGATACCATAATTATTGTCGATATGAAATTATGAATACCGATACTAAGTTTTGGTAATCTGCCGATACTGATACTCAAAAATCACCGATACTCCGATATTTTTTAATTACATATTATTAATTTTATTTATATATTAAATGTATAAAATCTGATATGTAAGGTCCACTGTGCTACCTACTTTGATAGGTGCACTGTGCTACCTACTTTGATAGGTGCACTGTGCTACCTACTTTGATAGGTGCACTGTGCTACCTACTTTGATAGGTGCACTGTGCTACCTACTTTGATAGGTGCACTGTGCTACCTACTTTGATAGGTGCACTGTGCTACCTACTTTGATAGGTGCACTTTGCTACCTACTTTGATAGGTGCACTTTTCTACCTACTTTGATAGGTGCACTTTGCTACCTAATTCGATAGTGGCACTGTACTACATCGATAAGTACACTGTACCTAATTACAATAACACAAAAATGTTCTAACGAATGAAATTAGCTAAGAAGTATTGCACTGAGCAAGTGGCACCTGTGGAGCGCACTTTTGATGTTAACCAATGCATTATTATATTATTATGAAGTCAAGATGTATTATTGCATAGGTAGTTTACTTGTAAACACCTAGGCAACAATCTTAGTTATAAATACATATGTAGGCTAATGTAGCTACCTAATCCTATCCCATGAATATTGTAAAGACCTAGGTACATCATTAAATGTAAAACTTTATAAATTATTGGTACATTTAACTACAGATACCTACCTAGAACTAATATTTTTGGTGTCTTTGGCTTGAGTATTATACTTTTAAAATGTAACTGGTATCGGAATTGGTATCGGTTACCAGAATTTTAAAGTAACTGTAATTGGTACTGGTATCGGTTACTAATATGGTATCGGTGCATCTCGACCAAATACTTCTATTCAATTTTCTTAAGGCTGTAAATGTGCACTGTTATTGGTTGGAAGCATTGATGACGTATGAATAGAGTAGTAGCTACTAAGAAACTGGATGTAATGAATTGCTATATTCGTAGCTTCATCCAGTTTGTTTTTAAATTCATCATTAATAAGTTTCAGGTAATATAATCATTGTTTATAATCCAAAACATGATTAATTTAATTGATTTAATCATTATTCTTAATACTCTGCTTATATTCAATGAATTGCAATGAATTATTCTATATAACTGTTTTAGTAGTCTGTTTGGAATATATCTACTTATAGCGCGTCATCAGACTGCCATTTTGTTTACAAACTTACGTATGTCATGGTCCAAGAGCTTATGATTTCTATATTTAAGTCATACATTTTTAAAACTTAAAATTTCTCACTTATAACAATCCTTATTGTCATCTGCTGCTGTTAAACTTAAGAAAATAAACATTATACAATTAATTAGTTATGATGATATTCATTATATATTTTTTTCAACAATAGAAACTAAAACATTAAAAGATGTTACAAGTGAATATTTGATGAAAGATGAGACTTTTTAATAGTATTGGTGGTATCGGAATTTTTAAAATGTTATTTGCCGATCCGATACAGAGTACCGATACCTAAAAAATGGCCGATATAACGAGTACCAATACAGATAGTATCGGTACAGCCCTATCATTTAGCCCATTAAATTCATCTGTTAGCGTAAGGCCAGTCTGAAAAAATGTCTTCAGTGACAGACCCATGATTATTTGTGGAAATTGAGATTTGGACACAGAAAATAATGTAGAAATTAAATAGGACTTGGGTGCAGGAATAATCCTAATATCCTGCTACACTTTTCAGATTGGGTCTAAGGGATTATCCAGAATGAGCCAGAAACTGGTAAAGTGCTCCCCAAGTAATCCTTTATTTTGTCTTCAGTTCTCAGTAAAATACATATAAAATTGTAAATAATACATATTATTATTATAATCCAGTCACACTGTCATCCCTTTATACAAAGTGTGACAAATCTGTCTCCAAGATTATATTTTGAGGAGAAAATGTCTCCTAAGCTTTTCAAATCTGTGTCTGGAGGGAAATGAGAAAATCTTTAGGGACTTGAATTGTCTTGCAAATGAAATCTTGGTAGACAGATTAGGCATACTCCAGGTAATGAAGAATGTCCTTTCTTGCCATCTTAATGGTGAGTAAATGACTTCTATTTTGATGATTTGATCCCTTCAATTGCAAATGGAGATAAATATCTAATTTTCTTCTATGCTACTATGTTATTTTGGATAGAATTATTGATAATTTGATTATTTTGTGGAGAAATTAGGTTCTTGTAGTTAAGTCAACATAATTTAGTAACTATCCGATACTTCCTCGTTTAATTTTTGTACCAAATAAATGAAATAACTTTATTCTTGTTTCCAGATATTTATATTTTACTTCAATCAAAACCATTTTGCTCTTTTCGGTACACTGTGCATGATCTTTCATGATAACTGGTTAGGCTAAGTTTATAATCTCAACATGAACAGAGAATATGACCACCTATTAAAACTCCTCATTATAGGAGACTCAGGTAAGATATAAATATTCATATGCACTATTTGATTATTTTCAATCATAAAATTCAATTCAAATAAAACAAGTAAAACATCAAACATGAAGCATAATAAATAACTCAAAATTGTTTTAAAATATTGCTACTGAATTTGAAGATGGATTATTTAAGAAAATTGCAACAAAACTTCCCATCATGAAATCTTTTTCTTCTATTGCTGATCCATGTACAAAATAAGTAAACTTTGAATAGAATAAAAAGATCATATCATTCAATATTGCCATATGCACATAAGTAAACTTTTTAAGAGAATTTATGGTAATTATAATTTAAAATTTAAATCATAAATTTCTTTGACAACAGAAGTTGCTACTATTAAAAAATATAACGAGTCACTTTAGAATTATTTTCAAAATTCATGACAAGAGCAATAAAATGCACTTATAGAGCTCTACTTCATCTGAGGCTGAATACAATCTTTTCTTCGATTACATTGATATATTTGACTTTTCTGAAGTATATATCTTGAAATATAATTTATTAACCTTTCTTGCCATTGCAGGGGTAGGCAAGAGCTCCTTACTTCTGAGGTTTGCAGACAATACATTCACAGGTAACTACATCAACACCATAGGAGTAGACTTCAAAATACGCACTCTGGATGTGGACGGCCAGAGAGTCAAACTACACATTTGGGACACAGCAGGCCAAGAAAGATTTAGAACTATCACTTCCACGTATGTACCCAATGAGTCTCATGAATGGTATATGCAATTATTTCATGAAAATTGATGGATTGATGAGAGCTTTTTGTTGCAGATATTATAGAGGTACCCACGGTGTCATAGTAGTTTACGATATCACTAATGGAGAGAGTTTTGCCAATGTCAAGCGTTGGCTCCATGAAATAGACCAAAATTGTGATGTTGTGAATAAGGTTTTAGGTAAGTTATAGATAATACACCCGAGAAAATCTCCTTGACATGTCAGTATAAGTATTTTAATAATAACTACTTTGGTTTTCTCTCAACAGTTGGCAATAAGAATGACTGTCCAGACCGCAAGGTTGTTCTCTATGAAGATGCTAAGAGGTTTGCAGATCAGATGAACATAATGCTCTTTGAGACTAGTGCAAAAAATAATAATAATGTAGATGATGTGAGTATTTTGAAATACATATCCAATATATTCTAGTGTTAGCTAGCACGTGAAATTGTTGATTATTGAAGATAGCTCAAAATATAAGTGATTTTTGGTGTATCCTAAAGAATACTAATTAAAATATAGGCTTTACTTACATTTATAGTAGTACTGTTGCGAGATGAATGTCTTGCTATAGTTAGCTATCATATTATAGTGGATTTTATGTTCTGCATTTTAAACTTTATCAACAATAGTTATATACGAGGTAATAATGTATGAAATGTAGCTAGCTATACTCTCTTTGAATATCTCTAAAAACAGTTTCTTTCTGTGACTTAACATCCACCTTTCTCGGTAGATGTTCCTGACCCTCACACGCATGGTTCTCAGAAGCAAGAGACAACAAAAAGAGCAGCAAACTGCTGCTGAGAGCATCAACCTACATAGCAGCAAACAGAAGAGACACAAAGGCTGCTGCTAGCACTGTCCACCTCTGTCCTAGACTATTATTAACCTCGTTGAGTATGTTGCAATTTATAAGAATGGCTTCGTATCAGAGTCAAGAAGTCTATATTGAATACTCCATATAGTTTTACCAAAATTTAAATCTTTCCATTTATTTAATAATATAAATTTGTTTTAAAACTCTTGTACAAGAGAATAGAAGTTGGTTGAAGAAACGTCGTCCAGTTGTCTTAGGAAGTTTTTGTGGTTGGTGTAAATTTATTCTCGGCTTGTAAATATGTGATTGGAGATAGCTCTGTATATGGCTCTTTTATTTATAAAAACAACCACCTTCACTTAGGTACTCAGTTCAGTTGTCTCTCTTATGTACATCTAGTTAGCAGCTGTGTCTGCTATTAGGACTTTAGGAAGCACTCCTAGGTAGGTAGAGTTAAATGCGAAGATGCTATACGATATTTGTTTGGATGTCTTCCCTTGCGAAATGCTTCTCTACTCTCTAAGAAGTTTATATTGTTTTACAATACTAAAGGGATTTCTACCAGAAATTTGGGAATTTTCTAATGTTGCCATGTGTTAGCTGTAACATCAGCATCCATGCAATATTTGACTATCAGTATTTGTAATTGAAGATTTCCAGCTATAACGCCGAACAATATATCTTTGAATTTCAATCTAAGAAATTATCCATGTCATTCCATGAGATCTGCAAGATTGAGAGTTTTATTTAAATCTAATATGTCATCCATTTCACTCATTCCTTTTTTCAAAGCTTGCTTGTATATAATATCCGTAAAAGTCACTTGTATAACTATAATTTCCCTAAAGTCATTCCTTCAGTTTTTCTTCCATTTTTGTATTTTCGAGTTTTTGTATTGCATAAATCTTCTCGGAGGGTAATTTTTTAACGACTGCTCTAGACAGGTTGTTTTAATTCGTAAAAGTGAATCAGGTGAAAGTGGTTGTGCATTGACGATCATGTGTGCTTTTCTTGTATGTAAATTTCTAGGAGAAATTTTATTACATTAAATTATCAGTCTGACTTTAAATAATAAGATTGCTATCATAGTTTCAATGGTGAACCTATCCAAAATTCAGATAAATAACGGTGCAATATGAATGTATTATTTAATCCTAGCATCTACTCTGACTTCTTTAGTTCATTATTATTTAGTATGCCTTTAGCTACAAATCTGACATTAGTTCATAGTTACTAGGATAAGTTCAGTGTTATCGAGCGGTTCCACATTTCGAACATAGGAAAAATGATATATTCATTATTTTGTAACTTTTAATTTACAATTCGTATAAAATAATAATGCAATTTTTTTCTTATATGATCAATAATGTGGAACCGTTTATTAACTCAGAACTTCCCCTAAATTCTTCAAATTATTACTTGCTTTCTCATTGTAGTCTGTAACTAGAAATCTTATCTTAATAAATCTGACTATTTCACTGTGATTAGCTAATATTAACTATTTATAACTCTTGGGTTTTATCAATATAGGAATTATTTGACATTTAGTGATATTATGAATATTTATAGATGAATCTATTTTCTATGCTAGTTCCTACCAATTGAATTAGATGATAATGAAGTCTCTCCCATACCACGAATGCTGTACGAATTTCTAAGCTAACTAAGGTATCTTTATTATAAATTATAGCTCAAATTATTTTACATACTTATTGTATAATTTTACTATGCTCTTTCTATGTTATTATAAATTCTTTCTGATTTATAATGTCTATTCCTTGACCCAAACTCGCCCCCAGGGGCTCTATCCTGAAGCTGTCTGTGGTGAATGGGAGAGAAGGGCCAACCCCTTTGCCCCCGAACTGTTGTAATTTGGATTACGGATTGTCTTTTTTCATTTTTTACCATGTTTATAAATTTTTTTAACGCTACTTGCAGTTTTAGAGGATAGCGCTATGGTTATGCTCTTCAACTACGAGGTCTTAGATTTTGTGTTGGGTAGGCTATCACCTCTTCATTTTCCTCTTCCATTCGTGAGTGCAGCCACCGGTGCTTGTGTCCCGTTTCGTTACATTCCTTGGTAAGGGACTGCATTCACGGTGTAGCTTTTCTGCATCCATGAGCATTGTCACCGACAGTGGTAAGTGACTGTTCATGGAGCCACTTTCCTTTCTGACTACTTCTTCTAGTCCCTTGTATTTAATTTACTTTTGACGTCAGCGATATGGCCTTTGGTTCCGAAGTAGACGTTAAACCCCTACTAAATTAATTAATTGACCCAAACTCTGAGTTATTAGACGGTTCCACATTTTTGGTCCTTAAGAAGAGAATAATCATTTAACTTTAATTATTGAATTAAAATAATAAATATCAATCATTTCTCAAATGGTCGAAAATGTGGAACCGTCCGATAACTCTAAACTTACACTACAGTAGCTACATGGATACAAATCATAGTTTCCTTGGTAGCTACGAAAAAAATCTCTTGCTATCAAATTTCTGTATAAAGCGAACTTATTTGTGTGTATTTCGATAATGGATAAAATTTAACTGAAATGACAAAAACAATGGAATCAAATTTTTTACCTAGGTATCCTATATCATAATTTCGAATATATATAGGTATTTTCATTATTTATTTATTATGCTTGACATTTTACTCTTTATCAATTCATTGAATGTAAGTAGTTACTGTAAATTGAATAGTAAATAATCTAGGAACCTAGCTACTTAAGTGGGGGTTAGTTTTGATTTTATCAAAACAGAAAACTCGTACAAAGAAAATTTAAATATAGACATAGGATTTCGTAATTAATTACTCACATTTCAGAGCCATAATGTAGCATAGGCATAACTAAATAATCAGCAAATGGCTTCTAGAGAAAATACTCTATATTGGTTATCATTTTTGTTTCACAATTTTCTAATTAATAGTTCTGAACATTGGCAATTTAGGATAACTAATTATAAAGTTCAGTTTAATAATGTGAAATGCCAGAAAATAATATACTCGCAAAACTATATATTCTTTAATATAATTGCAGAGGGTTTATTATGACTTTTCGTTGGAAACGCTAACAAAAGATATTATACTACAGTAAGATACACCACTCTCACGAATTTCTGTTCTAAAATGCGCCATTTGGATTTGAAAGTGGGAACTAAAGCAACATCATTTGGTGTTGATCATCTCGTTTTTTTTTTCTATTAAATTTAGCTGTATCTATTCTACCGATGTAAAGTTTATTTTCCAGTAAAATATTCTTCATTTATGACTAAAATAAAAGTTAAAATATTATTAAACAACTCCAAATGTTGTTGTTTCTCTAGTTCCCGCTTCCAAATTCAGATGGTGCTTTTTAAAAGAGAAATTCGGGAGAGAGTAGTGTATCTTACTGTAGTATAATATCTTTGCTAACACGCACTAGTGCGAGTAGAATGTTATTAATGTGAATGAAGTCCCAAGGAATGTGACAAAAAGGGACACAAGCACTCACGGATGGAAGAGGAAAATGAAGCATAAGAACCCACCAGACACAAAAATTATGACTGAAGAGCACAACCTTCTAAAATTGATAGCATTAAATAATGGTAAAAATTGAAGAAAAGAACAATACATAATCAAATAGTTGGGGCTCAAGGACTCCCTTCTCTTCCATTCACCACAGACAGATTCAGGATAGAGCCCCTGAATGAAGAACCTGATAATGTAAATCCTAGGGTAACGTCGTATAATTATTTGTTATGGTTAGTTAACAATTATAATTCAGAGTGTTGCCTATAAATTTGACTATCATACTTTGAAGATCAAAAATCTTCCTATGGGTAAAAAAATCATGGAAACATCATAATTACACCGACCTTGATGGATTCACAGGATAATAAATACAAAAAGTTGCACTCAATTAGAGTATAAATCAAATGAAGAACAACTGCTCTTACCGTTTGAAAAATTTCATTAAATTCAAAACAGTATAAAAATTTATATCAAAACTATAAAGAAATACATGCTTATTATACATTTCATTTATTAGCGACAGCAAAAGATAATCTAGTCTGAATAGTTTTCTTCTTATCACTTTTTGGAGTCTTGGAATTATTTTTCTTTAAGCTTTTCACGGAAGTTAGAGGACTGTCCGCTAAAGGAACAATTTTTAATAGTTTCTTTGGTTTGTTATCATTATAACTGACTTTGCTAATTTTCTTTGGTTTGGTACTCTTCATACTAGTATTAGCATCCTGTTTTTCAGGCAAGGGTTCATATTTCAACTTTCTAGCTTTCGAGAGATCTTTCAGCCAATTTGTAGGTTTCGAATTAAAAAATGGAACAGGGCGAATATGAGGAGATTTTCCATCTTTAACAAAGTTAGGCAAATTTGCTGTCGGAGATTCAAATAATGACTTCATGTGTTTGCTTAGAACATTCGAATCATGGTTTGACGATTTTGGAGACTCTAGTAACGAGTCAAATGCATTTGAATCCTCAAGAATATCATCAGGTAATGAATTTATCGAATTATTTTTTTTCATCTCTGTGAACGAACCCATGAAACTGTTCTTACGTAAATTGTCTAACAAACCTGTGTCGAAGGGTTTGCACGATTCGTCTAGATTAGATTCTTCTGGAATTAATTTCTTAGGAGTTGGTTTCCTATCTGTCCCATTTACAGAATTTCTATCGACTAAAATATTTTTAGTGGGTGACACAGCCACTTTCTTTTTGCAAGGATTAACACTATTTTCTCCATTAGAAGGTTCATCGAGCACTTCAGTGAGCTTTCGTTTGATGCTGGCTCTTTTATGAGCACTAAGGAGTAGAAATTCATGACAATTATTAGCACCAGAGGTCACTTTTGGAGTATTGGCAGACGATAATACTCCAGAGTTATGATTTGGAGTCTTTGGAGCCGGAGTTTTCACAGCACTGTTCGATGGAGCGGCTGATTTCTTAGTCGATGATAGCCAGTGGAGTAATGTTAAGGATTTGTCTACACTGGAAGGAGTTCCGGCTACACTTCTTGCTAATAAATTGGATCCACTTCCAGCTGAAACACAACGAAATAGATTCTGTTTTAAAGAACAAAGTATGAAATATAAAGAACGAAGATAAATTTTGAAATCACTTCTTGTTTCGACATGAATTGAATTTATATTTAATTCAGCAAGGAACCTAATAGAAATAAAATAAGTGTGATGATAAAAATCACAATGAACATTACGAGAACACTGTCATAACTCCTAAAAGCTATTTTTCAAGAGAGGCATTTTAGTATACCTATGTAATTTACATACATTTGATAGTATATCATTAGGACATTCAGCCTCTCTAGCGGTCAATTTTTGAGTTACAATGTTGAAACGTTTACCGAAATAATCAGTATTTTAAGATTCATTTGTCTACATGAATAACTCTAAAATAAATGTTTTGTGTTTATGACGATATTCTTGCAAAGGAGAGATTTGTTAAAAAGTTTCACTATACAAACACTGTACCTGGTGACTCCATGCAATCAATGGAACTGCTTTGGCCTCTAACTGGAGTATTTAACACCTGTCCATGGTACGGAGTACCAATACGGCTCAACTTCCCGCTAGGCGTGGTCGCGTAATTGGTGAGTTTCCCGCTAGGAGTTGTTGCATAATTGGTGAATTTCCCGCTAGGAGTTGTTGCATAATTGGTGAATTTCCCGCTAGGTGTTTTCGGTACAGGAACACTTGCGGTGTTACGTTTAGGTGCGAAATGCCTCGCAAGTCTGTTGCATCTTTCCAAAACCTCTGAGTCTATTGATTCAGCTCTACCCCTTGATAAATTAGTCAGTTCGATATCATCCGGGTCAGACCTACGCACTGTGTATATTTTGTGTTTGAAATCATCAGAGCATGTAGCAACCTGAAAAAAAAAACGTATACAATATTAAAAATGAACTTCTAATTTAACATTCATTAATATCAAAGAGAGAAATGGTTATTTGTTACTCACAACAAGTTTAGTTTTATGAAGAATGTCAGAAAACTACTTTTTAAAGTAATTAGAAATAGGTTGTACCGACAGCATAATTATTACCAATTATTAATGGCCTGTGTTATGGATACCAACACTGATAGCATCAATACATCCCTAATTACAAATGTTCAGATACTCTCACATCAATTCTCTCAAAGTGTACATACCATGTCATTGCCCCTTTCATCTTGGCCCCAATCAACAGCTGTGACCTCTCCATGGTGACCTGTGAGCTGACAGACAGGGTTGCCATGACTACCTGTCAGCCACACCAGGGCCTTATTGTCAGAGCTGCCACTGACAAGGTAACGACCACACGGACTGACTGACGCCTTGACGTAATAGGAGGAGTTTAGAGACCCGTAGAAATAACCAACTGAAATGAATGAATAGACAGGAAAATATTTAGCGAAGCTTTTTTTATCATAATTATCTCTTCAGTATTTCAGTTTCCAAATTAGTAATAAATTGATTAAAAATACAAAAAGAAAACCTATTAGCTACTAAGCAAGTCTAACGATTGTAATAAAGCAATTTTTGATCCATCTATCAAATAGACATAACTTCTTGAGTCTTATTTCGACATCAAATGACATTTTTAGAGATATAATCAATACATTAGTTAGGGTTGTTATTTATTACCAGCTAGTTTCTTTATAGATATGAAATTTTTACATTTCATATTTAATAAAGATTAGAAAAATAATTTATAAATGATAAATAAATAATTAATATTTTTAATTTTCCCACTAAAAATAAAATCTTCTAAGAAGATTAAAATTCAAAACAATTTACCTAGTGTGCACCGTCTCACTTATTGTACTAAGTTAGTGTACCTACTAGTGATGAGAGTTCTTAGCACTCTAACTCACCAGGGTACTTGGTAGGAGCCCCCAAGTGGTAGGCATAGATGACATTGTCCATAGCTAGAGCGTACACATAGTTAGAATGGGAGGGACTGGTTAGCCAACTGAAACCCATCTTGGTGGAGGAGAGGGGCTGGTGAAGCGTGTGGAGAGGCTGGGGTGCTGACTTCAGGAAGGCGTGAGTCTTTCGTAAATCCCACACTTTGATTAGCCTTCAAAAGAGAAAAACTAAATCAGTGTAATCAATAGCAGTAAACAAAAAAACACAATCAATTTAACTACATTTTTAGTATCTTTAAAAGTTTGAATGTCACCAGAAAAGTACTATTATGAAATCAAGATTGTGATTATAAGGGGTTTCATTTCTGCTTTGGAACTGAAAGCCATATCAATAGACTTAAAAAGGAATTTAAATGCAAGGGACTTAAGAAGCAGCAAGAAAGGAAAATGGCACAATGAACAAAGTCATCAACAGTGAGTCGGTGAAAAGCTATGGATGCAGAAAAGCTACTCCGTGAATGCAGTCATAAAAAAATGTTACGGAAAGGGAAACAAGATCCGGTGGTTGCACTCACGGATGGAAGAGGAAAATGAAGAGGTGATAGTAAATGAAGCCTACGAGCCTACCAAACACAGAATCTAAGACCTCGTAGTTGAAGAGCATAACCCTAGCGCTATCCTCCAAAACTATAAGTAGCATTGGAAAAAATGAAAAAGGCAATCCAAATTACAAAAGTTCGGGGCCTAAGGGACTCATTCACCACAAACAGCTTCAGGATAGAGCCCCCGAGGAATATGACATAGTTAGAGTGTATTTTAATATCATATATCTCGCATCATGACGTCTGTAAGTTTATTTACTCTGTGTACTCACCCATCACTGGAACCAGCCGAGACGAGGGAGTGCTGCCCCCCAAACAAGAGAGACGTCACACCATTGGAAGGGGTGGCCAGAGTGGGGGGTATGCGGGGGGACTGGCAACCACCCCCACGTCTGAAGCGGGGTGAAGAACTGACTGATGCTGACAAAAAAAGTAAAGCATCAACAGCAAATAAATTTACCAAGATTAAAATGTAAAGCTAATTTATTTTAAATGAAGAAATAATTTATTTTAAATGAAGAAATAATTAATTTAAATGAAGAAATAATTTATTTTAAATGAAGAAATAATTTATTTTAAATGAAGAAATAATTTATTTTAAATGAAGAAATAATTTATTTTAAATGCAGAAATAATTTATTTTAAATGCAGAAATAATTTATTTTGAATGGAAAAATGGTAAAGGTGCACTTTTAAGTTTCAACTGAGATCATCAAAGCTATTCTTCCTTTCCTGTTATTTTTTTTTATTAAATATTAAAAATGTGGTATCATAGATACTTGATATAAAAAGGAAATTAAATAGAAATACTTGCTTTTACTTATTTAATAGCATAATTTCCTTTTTATTTAACATAGAAATATAACATGATAGTTTTAAAAACAGGTTTTTCGACCAACACGAAGGAAGATTGCCCCAAAACGAAAAATTTACAAGAACAAACTTCTAAGATTTGGAGCATTTTACACCTAATGTCAAAATCTCAGATCAATCAGATGAATATTATTGGTAGCTAGCAAAACCACCAAAGGTAAAAATCCAAAATAAGGCAAAAACTCAAAATAAGGTACAAATAATGACATTAAAATCACTCCACTAACAAAGGCAGGGATGTGCCGGTGTGATCTCATCAGCTCTCTGGTTGGGACTGCAGCGTCTGTCCCACACTACAATGTTACTGTCTCTGCCACCTGATGCAAACACAGCTGAGGAGAGAGGAGGAAACATTAGGAGAGAGAGAGAGAGGAGCCATCAGTTAAGGCGTTAGTAGAACTGGAGAGATAAGTGCGTTACAATGAACGAAATTAGTTATGATTTCACTGCAGGAGATGAAACTATAGAATATAAATTGGTGCAAGTAACCTGATTTAATGAGTTTATTAAACTGATTTAAATGTAGCTTCCTGTCTTCATCACAATTATAGTATTTCTAAAATATTCAATACTTTATAGCATGGTAGGAATCGATATGAAATATTCCAAGTTATTCATAGTCAAATTTACTTAGTCATCAGTATAACTCTGAGATCAAATTCTAATTCTTAACTATTGTATTGAATTCAATAGGGAAAAGAAGTGCATCATTTTAACTCACAGGGATCATAGGGGTTAACCTTGACAGTTTTGACACAGCGAGTGTGTCCCAGTAACTGCATGGTGCACTGTAATCTAGTCTCCGCCATCTTCCACAGCACTACAGACTTGTCACTGCAAAACAAAGTACGAGTGTTAAACTAATTTGTTGGACTTTTTAAATTTGAGGCCTCATCAAATAATTTGTATTAGAAATAAATTGGAAGTATTTGAAATATGGAGGTGAAATAACCCGCTACTGATATCGTAAACAGATGGTGTTGTTGTTGTGCAATACGCTAGCTAAACGTTGCAGTTAAAGCAAGGACACTAAATAGAGGATCTCATTATTACAAGGAATCATGGAACACCAGGAAAAGTAACTGAAATATATATTAGGTATCAGTTCACTCACCCACCAGCTGACAGTAACTCCTTGGTGCCAGGTACCCAGGAAATATCCATCACAGCATTCTGATGAATGTTCTGGTTGTTACGAGCTGTAGTGTGAAACATTAGAGACTTGGTAAATAGATTCAAGATGAAATGAAACAGTTCAGCAATTTATTTATTATCAGAGGTTCAGAATCCTCAGTTATATTTAGAATTATACATTTTCAAACTATTATTTATTGAAAAAAAAAAAAAAATGTCAAGACTATCAATATTCAGTAACACACTTGATGCAATGGTAAAAAAATCAAACATTTACCATAGGTAAGACAATTAATATATATTGAGATATTAATAGACATAAATAGTTTTAAAAGAAAGTTTCATAAAACATGGATAAAAATGAAATTAAAATTTCTCTTCTGTAAAGATTATAGCTACTCTTCTTGTTTTCAGTGGAACAAAATAAAAAAAATGGATACTAAGTAATTACTCACGTATGATAGTTGGGTCAACCGCATTCTGTGTTGCATTGGCTATGGTGAGGTGACCATCTTCACCTCCCATAGCAAGCAGATGTTTGGTGTCTGCATCTACGCCAAAACTAAAAGAAATTGTAACACATAATAAATACAGAACATAGAGACAATAATAGGTAGCTACAGTAAGAATATTTAATTTTAAGCAACTATAAAGTGTTGTGTATAATTTAAATAAAATTAGACTACAGTAATAAATGAGTTGCACATAAAATAAGATACAAGATTGTAACTATAGAAAATAAGGAAGTTTTCCATCATACTGAGAGTGGAAGGGACCATCACTAAAATTACTCTCAAATACCTTCTAACTATATTGTAAGTATATTTAGCTACTGGATAAGAAGCTATTGTGTGAATCCAAAATAGGATGTTGGTATGATATTTTATGTGGCAGACAGAAAACAATTCACAAATTGAACTGAAATATATTGAAGATGTATAGGTATATTGAACAAAAATACTTATTTGTAGAATAATTTTTGTCAGTTTCACAAGGTAGCACTTTTTTTAAATTTAATAATTATGCGTCTTTTCTAAAATACCAGCATTATCTAAAGAGAAGTTTGTTAATATTTCCTTCTAAAAATTTAAGGCAGGTTTTATAGATTGCATAGATCGATATTTAGAGAATAAAATGATACGCTATAAAGCATTAATATATGTCTAACCTGCATGTGAAGACAGGAGGGTTAGTGGATGCTGCTCCCTCATCAATAGTGTCTGTGAAGTTGAAAACTGTGTATGCATTGCATTGCAAACCCTCAACGTAGTTGCGTTGTCTTGATAGTCCACATTTGGAATAGAGTGATGCTCTTCGATGTCTGCAACACTCTGAAATAGACATCTGAACATGAGAGGAGATATTTAAAAATAAACCAGAGAATATAAAATAAGAATTTTAGATTTATATATTTTATTTTTTTAATATATAAATTTCAAGGGAGAAAGATATTTGACTATTTATACATAAATTGAATTTCAAGTATTTCAGTTAAGCTGAGGCCTGAGAACTTTATTAGCTATCTAATTCAAGTGCATAAAATTAACTACCATCACTCCATCAGTAGATGCAATTGCAAAGGATTATAAATATTTGATAATTTGAATAAAGTTGAATTACTTCCAGCCTTTAAATCAGTAAATTTCAATTGGAGAGAATCTCAGAAAAATATCTAATTCTCTTTATGCTACATGATATTTTGGAGAGAATTTATGAAAATTTCATCATTTTGGAGAAAAATTCAGCTCCATTTGGCCAGTCTGCAAAATATGGGACATTTTCTGTGCAAACATTCCAAACAATCTTTAATTTCTTCCTACATTTACATTATATCTTACTGAAAATAGAAGCCAAAATAGAGGATCTCTAGGAGAACACTTTACCAGTTTCTGAAGTCTGGCCATTTGGAGAGAAAAAGGAAGAGTTTATGAACCACACTATTTTAATTGGCTCCAAAATACCCAGACAGTATTTTATGGCAAATTCCACTGACATGACAGTGGTGGATCAGCCAAATATGTTGGTGGATTTTTCCAGCTTTTTGAACAAGTCTGTGGGGTTTTGTGCACCAAATACAGACTGGCACATTCAAAGTATCTAATTGGTACTTGATAGTGATCTGAAATTCTATATTAAGATTTTCCCCTCTCTTCAGACTCTATCAGAGGTCCAGAGGATTAGGAGGAAATTATAAATTGTTCAGTGTTTCACAATCATTCATTCCAATATAGAATAGACCATGTTATAGAGTAGGTAACTGTAGGTTAGTTGAAGACTTAAGGGGACCGCCCCCTGAAGAAATCTCAAAATTTTATCATTTTTTTATTGTGTAAATAGTTGCTTTATAACCTTCTTCTAGTGTGTGCAAAATACCAGACGTATCGTATAACTCTAACCCCCCTGGGGAGAGGGAGAAAGGGAAAAGAGGGCCGGGGGGTAAGGAGTCAATATGTACTCTAAAAACCATCTCTCAGCCAATTATAATTCGTAATAATTAATTATCTCGCTATATCTGGTATCTAACATACCAGTATAGCACGCCCACACCAATGAATGCAAAGAGAGATTAATCAGTTGTCCCCAAACCTTCGAAGCGGATGGACGCTGCGTGTCAGATCATCAAACTTTGAAAGGAAATTCCTACTAATTCGGATATCTACAAATCTTGTAATTCAAAACTCTACCCCTGTTTTTTGGTTGAAGCTAGAGCATTGCGGTTTTTTACATTCGATACTCTATAATGATATCTACAATATGATCACCTTCGATTTTTGATTTTCGAATTTGTTGTAGAAAATTTTTTCCGACAAATTTTTTTTTTCAAAATTTTTGGTTTACTTTTTATGAAAAAGTCGAAATTTAGAAAACCCATTCGAAAATTAAAAATCGAAGGCCATCATATTGTAAATATCAGTATGGAGAATCGAATGCAAAAAACCGCAATGCTCTAGCCTCAACCAAAAACCAGAGGTAGAGTTTTTGAAAATTGTTCGAAATTTGATCGAAATTCGAATAACTCGTTTTCTATGGGTCTAATCGAAAAAATGTCAAGAACAAAAACTATAGATAATTCAATTTTATATATACATACAAGGTTTCAGAACCATAACTTGAATAATAATTTTTTTTCAAAAATTTTGGGGGCGGTCCCCTAAAGCCAATTAACTCAATTTGATTGTTTTCCAGGTAATGAAGCATGTCCAAACTTGACATTTTAATGGTGAGTTTGTGAGTTGTGACTGTTATTTTAAGCCCTTTAGTTGCAAATGCCGCCAGACTGCAGGAACTGATAAAGTGTTCTCCAAGAAATCCTCTATTATAGCTTCTGTTCTCAGTAAAATACATGTAAATAAAGGAGGAAATTGAAGATTATTCACACAGTCAATAGTCTGAAAAGTACAGCAAGATTTGTGGATTAAACCGGCGCCCAAGTCCTATGTTATTTGCTGCGCCAAAATCCCGATTTCTGTAAAAAAATCCTGGGTCTATACCGTCTGTGGAGACATTCTTTTCAGACTGGCGCACAGAAAATGTTACAATGTCCCATATTCTGCAGACAGGGCAAATGCAAGAAATATCTATTTTTCTCCTATGCTACAATGTTATTTTGGTAAGAATTTATGTTAATTTGATCAATTAGGAAAATTAGAGAGAAATTTGGAAAGACGAATAGAGTTTATGAGCCAACTATTTTACTTGTAAATTGGATTGTTTTACATCCAGTCTGAAAAGAATGTCTCCACAGATCCCAGTCTGAAGAAACTGATAAAGTGTTCGTAGAGATCTCTAATTCTATTTGTAATAAACTTTATGTAAATATAGGGATTAATTCAGAAGTGTTTATAGCAAAATTAATGTAAATTAGTAAATATGAGAATTAATTCAAAATTGTTCAGAGAGAATATCCCAAATATCTCCCATATTCAGCAGACTGGCACAGATCCAGTTTTTTTTTACCGAAATTGGGATTTAGGGCAGCAACTAAAAAATAACATGGGAACATAGGAATTAGGTAAATAGGACATGTGTGCAGGATTAATCCAAAAATCCTGCTATATTCAGTCTTCAGACTGGGTCATATATCATATTATTGATTCATATATATAACCCAGTCTGCAAAATGCAAATGATGCATGAAGCTGTGAAGCTCATCCAGCAACTATTGAAGCCTTGAAATTAGTCTCTTAAATTAGGTATCTGATCATTAATCCACAATTTCACAAATCCTGCTTTACTTTTCAGACTGTGTCTGAACTCAAACTCTAATTTTTACACCAATCAGCATTAATCCCTATACTACATAACCACCAGACTGTATAATATATTTCATAGTAAATTCCACTGACTTGTCAGTAGAATTTTTCTCATTTGAAAATAATATTCTGGTTAAGATGATGGATTTTTAGCTATTTATTCCTGTAGGGTCATGCAGGTAAATTGCGGCCCTTTAATTTTTAAATGCGGCCCTCTCAAGAGAGGCCCTTACTGTCTCTAAAACATTCTGAATCGAAATTACATTAAAATGTTGCATAGCTATCAAAAGAAGCACAGTGCATGCTATAACTTATTAATTAAAGTTTTGACGTGTGTTTTGTAGCTATGATGTTTCAGTCGTTAAAGGCCACAGTTAGTGAGTGGGCCGCAATTTACCTGAGTGACCCTATTACTATTTGGTGAAAAAAGGGGCAAAATGTTGGTGGATCAGCCTAATTACTGGAAATTTTAAACCAGTCTGCAGAATATGGGACATTTTTAACATTTTCTGTGCGAACAATCCTTAATTTCCTCCTATGTTTACATGTACTTTACCGAGAACAAAAGCAAAAATATAGGATTTCTTGGAGAACAGTTTACCAGCCAGTGTGCAGAAAGTGTCTCTTCTCCCGCAGAGACTTTAATTTGAGAGAGAGCTACTCTCTGACTCTCAGCAGCAGATTCAGAATCTCCCGCAGCTAAATTAATGGTAACATAGGAATTAATTCAAGATCACCCGCAGAGTTCTCCAATTTCTAAATTTCAATCAAAAACTCTCGCAGAGCGGCAGAGGGTCTTGGAAAAATGTTCCATATTCTGCCCAGTCTGCAGAATATGGAACATTTTTCCAAGACTCTCTGCGGGGAGTTTTTTTATTGAATTTTAGAAATTGGAGATCTCTGCGGGAGTTCTTGAATTAATTCCTATGTTACCATTAATTTAGCTGCGGGAGATTTTGAATTAATTCCTATGTTACCATTAATTTAGCTGCGGGAGATTCTGAATCTGCTACTGAGAGTCAGAGAGGAACTACCTCTCAAATAAAAATCTCTGCGGGAGAAGAGACACATTCTGCAGACTGGTATTCTGCTGCCTGTCTGCAGACTGGTTTACCAGTTCCTGCAGTCTTTGAAATTTATGGTGGATTCACTAGAACCATTCCAGTCTCCAGATTGTATTTGGTGGTAAATATAATTCTGCTGCCTGTCTGCAGACTGGTTTACCAGTTCCTGCAGTCTTTGAAATTTATGGTGGATTCACTAGAACCATTCCAGTCTCCAGATTGTATTTGGTGGTAAATTCCCAGTCTGCAGAATATGGAACATTTTTCCAAGACTCTCTGCGGGAGTTTTTGATTGAATTTTAGAAATTTGAGATCTCTGCGGGAGATTTTGAATTAATTCCTATGTTACGATTAATTTAGCTGCGGGAGATTTTGAATTAATTCCTATGTTACCATTAATTTAGCTGCGGGAGATTCTGAATCTGCTATTGCGAGTCAGAGAGTAACTGTCTCTCAAATTAAAATCTCTGCGGGAGAAGAGACGCATTCTGCAGACTGGGTAAATTCCAATGATATGTCGCCGGTTGGGAGATATTCAATTTCTCTAATAAAAAAATTCCTGCAATGTCATGTCGGAGGATATTTAGCAATTAATTCCTATATTACCATTAATTTTTGGAGGAGAAACTGGAAAATGTTGGAGGACTAGACAAATTTATCAAAAATGTTGGCAGCTATTTCTCAGATTTTTGAAAAGTCAGAGGAGTTCTGTGCAGTGTGCACCAAATACAAACTGGGAACCATTCAATACTCGTAACTCTTTAATTCTTTCTGTCTATAATATTTTTAGGATCTATAGGTTTTAGAGCATATTGTCCCAGCCCTGGTTCCAAGTAAAATAGCATGTCTCATAAACTCGCCATTTGTCTCTCCAGCTCTCTCCAAAATTCAACAAATTCTCTCCAAAATGATCAAATTTTCAAAAAATTTCTCCAAAATAATATTGTAGCATAGGAGAAAAATAGATAAAACTCGCCATTTGCAATTGAAGGGCTCAAAATAACTGTCACAAACTTGCCATTAAAATGACGAGTTTGGACATGCTTTATTACTTGGCCCTGGTTATGATCTTTCAAAAATGGTAATGTTAAGGCATTTTGCACTTTTTTTCTAAAGTTCACAATGTCATAACTTTTGACCTATCCAAGTAATAAAGCATGTCCAAACTCGCCATTTTAATGGTGAGTTTGTGACAATTATTTTGAGCTCTTCAAATGTAAATGGCCAAGTAAAAAAGCATGTCCAAACTCGCCATTTTAATGGCGAGTTTGTGACAGTTATTTTGAGCCCTTCAATTGCAAATGGCGAGTTTTATCTATTTTTATCCTATGCCCAGAGTGGAATAATAACTCATTTCAGATTGACTAGTAACTCTGTTAGGAATTTAGAATGAACAAAAATTACTCATTGTAACATTTTTAACCCTAAAAAATGCAGAAATTAGTAAATTATTTTATAAATTTCAACTCCGCAGTGAAAACTAATGAAAAATAGGTCATTTAAGCTTCACAATTGGGTTTGTTGTGATGCTAAACATCACTAATGGGAATGCATGAAGTTAGGAGTAACTCTGTTAGAATTTATGTTTTCCAGTCTGGTCCTATGCTACAATGTAATTTTGGAGAGAATTTATGGAAATTTGATCGTTTTGGAGAGAATTTGTTGAATTTTGGAGAGACAAATGGTGAGTTTATGAGACATACAATTTTACTTGGGTAAATGGCGAGTTTTATCTATTTTTCTCCTATGCTACAATGTTATTTTGGAGAGAATTTATGAGAATTTGATCATTTTGGAGAGAATTTGTTGAATTTTGGAGAGAGCTGGAGAGATAAATGGCGAGTTTAAGAGACATACTATTTTACTTGGTGACCTATTAGAGCTAGAGAGGCTGAGATTTTCAAAATAAGAGTTTTTTTGGGCACAAGAACCCTTTGCAAGTTTGCACCAACTTTCATGCAAATCTGACGGGGTGTGGTCACTGTGGTGTTAACCCGGTCCGGCGGTCCCTTGATCCACTTGTCCTGGAATCATGGAATGCGTCTGAATGCCCTCCATAATCTAATCATTTTATGATAATAGTAATAATTTATTAAATTATCCAGTGGGTTCTTTAATAATATACCTAATACTAACCATTTAGAGAGTCAAATACTTGTTCTTTGACAAAGTTCTTCATGATTCAAAGAAATCCAATTAAAATATAAAATCTTGAATTCTAGGTCAACTTGTCAAGGAAGGTAAGCCTAGTCCTAGGCATGAATTAAATAGTTTAACTACCTATTTAATTCATGGTCCTAGGTAGTAAGTTAGACTAACGCTACTATAACTAGTTAAATAGTTATTAACAGTTGCTGACAACTTAAAAATCAAATTAGTTACATGATGAACATGCATATATATAATACACTCAGCACTCTATAGTCGAATCACATGAAAGTATATTCAATTATATATTTACAACCAGTTGTGTAATATGAAATTTTTGTACCAAAATATAAACAAAATTTTTTGGATGTGCCGCGAATGATATATTTTACCCTAAACTTTGATGTAAGTTACTCTAAAAAAATATTTGAAGTTATAAATTAATAATGATAGGAAACCAAATTCATTGTCAAGAAATATATAAGGAAAATAAATTAATTTTAGTTATATTTCATGTGCTTACTATTATTTTTAAAGCTTGTTCTGAATCAGAATTAAATGCGCGAGTGGTTCTGGGTTAAGTCATACTTTCGACCGCTTTATTTCTTACTTCTACATTCAAAAATGCTGTAAATTTGAATTATTATTTGCTGAATCATTTTTTGCTCACGATGTAACTGATCATTTTAAATGTCTGTTGATAGAAACATACCTAACCTTTTTACACGTCGCACGATCGTTGACACAAACTCACAAAGTGGGTGCGCGACCCAATTGCGATTACAACTTTATGTAAAATAACCTCAAAATACAAATACATATTATAGAATTTAAACGAGATCTAGGTATATGGTTTAACAAAACTATAAATATTGAAAGTTGTCCCTATCCACTAGGACCACTACAAGGTGATCCAAAGAGACATGAAGTCCTTGTAGAAGATGGGATAATGAAAGCAAAGATATGTAATATAATATCTTTGGTGAAAGTAGGATTCATTCGCTAAATCGACATCTCTGCTACCACAGGTAACCGTATCGACTCAGCGCATTGATGGCAAGGATAGACATCAATGGATGAAATGAAAATATAACAAAAAGACAATAAGGGATCGTCATTGATGATTCTAAACCATACTGTCTGAAAATCAGACCCTGCATCCATAAACATGAAAAGAGGTAAAAAAAATTAGTTAATAAGTCATCGATGACCGAGGTTGGAATTCATAATTTCATTGTACGTACTAGCCATGTTAATATATCAAAACATGGATCGAATTTGACAATGCTAAGTTTAAGGAACATGTAGTAATTACACAATATTTCATTCTATTTATAAACTAGTTTCCGAGGATTCAAATCTTCTATTTGAGAGGGTAAAATTTAACAGTGAAACGCACTGGTAGCCATCAAACAGAAATTACACTACAGTGAAACTCTCGAGTTAAGAAGTACCTAGGTACCTATTGGTTTGAATGGTTTCTTAATAACTCAGAGCCACTTCACAACTCTGGTATACGTATAGTTTTCAATGATAGAAATCTTGGAGAAAACTTAACTCTTCGAGGGATAACTAGCATGAAAAAAGGATTTTTATTGATTAAAAGTACAAGAAAATGAACAATAATTCATAGAGCCCTTCTATAATGATAGAGTATTTTCGGGTATGACATATATCGTTTTCTATAATTTAAGCATAGAAAATACTTCATAACGGAGGGGCATTTCATAATTCAGGTCCTTCATTACTCGAATGCTTCAAACTCAGGAGTTTTGCTGTATAAATGAGCAGTACCTAGCCAAAATTAAACGAAAAATCAGTTCAGTACATTTAATCA
Organism: Caprella mutica; assembly: GCA_947561585.1. Classification (NCBI taxonomy): domain Eukaryota; kingdom Metazoa; phylum Arthropoda; class Malacostraca; order Amphipoda; family Caprellidae; genus Caprella; species Caprella mutica. The sequence continues at coordinate 72,971 of CANNZV010002464.1, forward strand.
AGTAATATTAATTCTTAGAAATACTATATAAAATAAAAGTTACGCCTCGTCACAAGTTGAGAATTAAAGATGTTATGGGTTCTCAACTGGTAACTATTAGGAACAACCACTATTGGTGAAGTACGGTACGTATTGAAATTTACATATTGTAGCTAAATATAATTGAGAAGTGAACTTAAAGGGGCTGTTCAGTCAATTTTTGTTTTCATAATATTAATGTTGAACGATCACTTAGTAAGAATAAAACATTCTTGTAGAATTAAACGGTTGAAAAAAATATAATAAGCGATATATATCATATTTTATAAATTCGATTTAGTTCCTGCGTCCTCCTACAGATGGCGCCACCACTCTGTTCTATTTGTTTACATTTTACAGCTGATAACATGTGAACAATTTTAACTAAATCTCGAAGGACAGTTTTCAATTTCACAAATTCTTCAAACATATAATAACAGATTCAAGTCTGGGACTGGTTATCATTTTGTTTACGTACTACAATGATTAGTTACGCGGTCCACAGATGGCGCCACTAATTTACAATATACTTTTTATATAAACATTTCTAAAATCAACGAATATTCTTAAGTTACATAAATAAATATACTAAACCGATTTAGGACCAATTTGGCGATAGTTTGATTTTGACTGAACTGCCCCTTTAAGGCCCGTTTACACGCTACGATAAATAGGAGCGATTTATTGGACACAGAAATCGCAACAATTTATCAGATGATTGAGACAGTGTTTACACGCAACGATTTTTACTCCAATATCTTTATTTTTCACTAGCCGTCATGGACGAAACATTATGATGATTTGCATTTGGAATGTGTTTAGCATTATATATTGAGTTAGATTGCAACGATTTATTGGAACCCTGTTTACACGTTCAAACTTATCGTTACGATTCGTATAAATTTGAGCCTGCTGGCACCAACCACACGATCCAATTCCAACTCCAATTAATCGCTACGATCACCTGTTTACACGTACTGATAAATTGCAACAACCTCATCATTACGATAAATCGCTTCAATTTATCTAAGCGTGTAAACGAGCCTTTACATTGAAATGAAGCTATGTCGACTTTAATTAATTAGCTGTAAAAACTTAATAAATGTAGATACAATGGCGCCATAAGTTTCCATTTATCAAAAAGATATTCCCATTTCAGATTAAGGAATTATCGATAAAATTGGTACCATAGAACCTTTTTTGAGTGTATTGCCCCTTAAAAATAGGTGCTTTTTTTATTTTTAGAGATTACTTTGCTGAAGTGTATGCAGTTCTACTTCAGGTTGGGAGGATATTTTTTAAGGTTGAGTTCGACTATGAATGGATAAATGGGAATGTATAAGCATTACGTTTAAAAGATTAGCAAGTTATCAAGTCAAAATTCACTTACCTTTTCTTAATAATAAACCCATCATTTAGTGATCTGAATACCCAGAAAAAACGAGACTTAACTCATTCAAATTCTAAACCAGAGAGCAAAGTATGAATTTCTTTCTTTACCAATCTAATTTCATACATCTTACAAAGAAACGTTACTTTTTATCAAATGTTACAGGAAAACACTCAATTGGTTAATTTTGTAAATATATCTAGAAGAGACAAAAACATACACAATCTATAAACAAAATTGTAAATAAATATTGATCAAAACATAGCTTTCCGCAACTTTTCGAATGTAATAAAAATGTGGATAATGAGAGTTCGATTCATTCAAGAAATCATTTATTTCTTTGCGGCCTTGCCCTTTTTGGCGGGCTTTTCAGCCTTGGGGGCAGCTTCGACAACTGGCTTAGGTGCAGCAGGCTTCTTGGCAGTGATATTGAGAACCTTGGGCTTCCTTCTGGCCTTAGCCTTCCTGGTGACAGCCTTGATCTGTTGAAAGGTGTGAGCATTAGTTAAATGTTGAGTTTTTACTTATATCAGTAGACTAAATAATCTACTAATATTTCTGTTGATTTGGAAGATTAATATAATTCTATGTGGCATAATTGAGTATTTCTAAGACCATATACATCTTTCGCCATGTTCATATCAAGAGTAAAATGCGAGATGAGAACATCCAATGAGAATGTAAACAGTTTATCAGGAAGACAGATTAAAACTATAGTGGGAAAACATTATTTGATAATTAAATGAATAAAGCATGGCCCAATCTTGACCTTCAATAATATAACCATGAATGTTTTTTCGAGTCACTACTCAACTATTAATTATTGAAGAAGTTATCAAATCTTCTAAGAAACAAACCACAACATTTCTCAATTTTGAAACTAACCTGTGAGGCAATTCTGTCAAGATCTCTGTGTCCCTGGGAGGTGAGGGATCGGCCACCATTGGGGGTCTTCTCAATAAGTTTGAGGCTCTCCAGAGTCTGGAGGGTCTTGCGAGCCAGAGATCCTGATCCCTTCACGAAGTGGTTGGGCCTGGTACCTCTTCTTTCCCGTCCTAGAAGAATAAAGAATTAAATTAACTTTTTTATTTCTTAGCAAATTTTAATATAGTATTCAAAAACTGACAGAACTGAGTTTCTTTTTATTGTTGGACACAAGAAATATTTCTGCAAAATAAGGAAAATTACATTTGCTACAAGATATTTATTATGTATATGAAATATACTATATTCAGTAAGAAGATCACCTTTTCAATTGATATTAGAGTGAGAATAGTAGCTAGTAGGCAATATGAAAGTGAACATTTATAAAATAATTTCAATAGCAAGCCTTACCTCCAAAGATTTTCTTTAGGGATCCTACTCCGACTGGGTTTCTGACGTAGATGTGTCTGGCAGTGGCAGCAACACGGACGAAGTACCAGTCAGGGTCGAAGGGAGCAAGTTCCTTCATTTTACCGGTCTGTGGAATGGATATGTTTGAACTACTAAACTGAGACATAACCTATTTTATCTTTCTCTGAGTGAACAAAGTTATTTTCAATTTTTTTAATAAGAATTCTTAGAACAGAGAAAGCTAACAATTTTGATATTTCAGTACCAACCTTGACAAGATCAACCCATTCAGGCTGCTTTACTTTGCCAGATTTTTTGAAGAAACGAGCCAGGGCCTTAACGTACACCTGCTGGTTGACATCTTTCACTGATACACTAGGCATTCTGGAACAGAAAGATAGAATTAGATTTCAGAACAAAGCACAGTTCACTCACTGTATTTACATTATAAATGAGAATGGTTTTCAGTTAAAATGATTAGATCTGTATTTGGGAGAATCACTAATTATTTTTGAAACTTGGAAATCTGGAGCATATTGTGCAGGATGATACACAGGCCACAGCCACTTTTTTGTTGCATTTTTCACTGATAGTTATATGAAGAATATGTACATCATAGACAGAGTCACAAAGTTTCAACAATTAAGTCAATTAGTTTTCAAATTATGCATCAATATAAAAAACTGGACCAGGACTGTTCGAGGGTTAAAAAATAGAGCTGGTTTTTCAAGGGTTAAAAATTGAGCCGGTTCTCAATAATGCTACAAATTGAAACATGGCACACAATAATATGTCTACCCATCACAGGGAAGATAGATGTGTTCATTTCTAAGAACATGGGAGCTGTACTAAGATTCATTTAATTTATTAGGAGTTCAACAATTCATTGGGAATTCTGATTGAAAAGAAAAATTTTATAAAGAAATTTTCACAGCACTGCTAATAATGATCCAATTTAATTCAGAGAAATATGATCTAATTTAATCATTGAAAGTAAACAATAGACTCAAGAGAGTGCAACTGTCATTATGCAACATGTTTCAGAGTGTGGCAAGAAAGTCACCAGCCCAACTGTAATACTGTCCTAAATGTTCAAAATTAACATTGTAGCATAGGAAAATAAGTAGATTATCATCTCCATTTTCAATTCATAATCTCGAAAGGATAATAATTGCCCAAAACTCGACAAAAAAATGGAGAAAAGACAAGCTTTGTTACCTGGCCTGTCTCATATCTGAGGGCCAGACTGTGTTTCATGGTAAATTCCACCTACACTATTATGATGGAATTTATTCTTTTTAAAAAGAATATTCTAGCAAAGTCAGTCGATTTAAGCTATTTATTTCTATATTCCTATTAATTTTTGGTGGTCAAAATGTCTGTGGATCAGCCAAATCATTGGGAATATGTTGGTGAAAAGTAAAGTGGGATTTTGCCAGTATTCAAAATATGGGATGTTGTTGCAGACATTTCCTATCATCTTATTCACCTATGCTACAATCCAGTCTGCAAAGCATGCACAATCAGTATTCAGATATTTAATTTTTGGAACAATTCATCTCCAAAATGGCCAAAAATCTCAAAATACTTTACTCTCCAATAATTACATGTAAACACAGGAATTTTTTTCACGAGACTAATTTTAAAGCCTCAATAGTTGCCAGATGAACTTCATGCATCTTTGGCAGACTGGGCTACACTTATTTTGCCAGGTAATGAAAGATGTCCAAACAGTTGGAAACTCACCATGTTAATAACTTAATGGCAAATTTGTGAGTTATTTTGACCCCTTAAATTGCAAATGACTAAAAATATCTATTTTTCTTCTATGCTAAAATTTTATTTGAGAATTAATGATAATTTAATCATTTTGGAGGAATTTGGTGATTTTTTTGAGAAAGCTGGAGCCTGGAGAGAGTAAAGGACTTTATGAGCCATGTTACAGAGTATGTCAGTTAAAGCCCATTAATTGTTGTATATTTTAGTAGGTCAAAACTCAAGAGATGTCAAATTAGCTTTAAATTTTGAATCAATTCCTATGTTCCCATGTTAATTTTGGCTTTGAATCTTCATAAAATGAGCTAAATTTGCCTTGCTCAGAATTTTAGTGAAATTTTGGCTCAAAAATTGCTTACAAGCCTCTGAAACATGGTTTATGAGCCTGAGCCATACTATTTTACTTGGGTGGCCAGTGGCAGTAAATTATTATTGCCACTGGCAACTTTGGAGAGCAAGAGATAAAATAAGTTGGAAAAACTCTAAATAACTTAAATATTAACAAGCTTGAAGAGATTATAGATACACATGAAGCATAAAAAGGTAAAACCTTCACTAAGAAGTCAAATTTCTTCTATAAAGTATCTTAAAGGTGGAGGACTTTCCTGCCACACTTTTCTTGGAATATACCACCAAATACAATCTGATAGGTATGTAGAGATGGATTTATCCAGATAATAAAGTACGTCCAAACTCGCCATTTTAATGGAGAGTTTGTGACAGCTATTTAAAGCCCTTTAATTGCAAATGGCGAGAAATATTTATATTTTTACTATGCTTCAATGTCATTTGAAAGAATTTATGATAATTTGTATCATTTTAGAGAGAAATGGAAAGCTTATGAGCCATACAATTTTACTTAGGATTTTATCAGCTTTTAAAACAAGTCAGTGGGTTTTGAAGTTTTGCAGCACCAAATACAGACTAGGGGATATGTATCTAAAAATTGAGTGGCACACTACTGTATATTCTATTAGATAGGTAATTTGAGAGAAAATTAATGAAATATGGAGTGAATATGATAATTGTTGTAGTAATTTATTACTGACTGTACTTGAATCCAATGTTAATACTACCTACACAGTTTAATTCATTGATCAAGATGTTTAATTTGGCATAGAAAATCAAATTTATCCTAGAAAACTTTGATTATTATAATTTTATGGGGTAACCATTGTACACTCTGTCTGAAGTCCAGACTGCAGGAACTGGTAAATTGTTCTCCAAGAAATCCTCTATTTTGCCATTTTTTCACATTAAAATTAAGGGGACCAACCCAGCAATTTTGTACTTTTTAACCCAAATTTTTTTTTCTTCTTAGTATTCCTATAACACTAAGGTAGGTGTGTGTAAAATTCTATAACACTAACTACCCCCAAGACAGTGGGGGAGAGGTTAGAATAGGGGTCAATTGCAGGGAGATTTGGGTAAGGACAGTGAGTCAGGTGGTGCCTGATGATACCCGCATCCTTGGGGGCGTAATACCGGGATTTGAGAGCCCGTGAGGATTTTTAGCTAAACACACACAAAAAAAATTCAAAATATTATTTTTTCTTATTATTGCTCTCCTCACAGGTTCTTATTATTGCACACTGAATTGCGGAAACGAGTAATTCGATAAATTGATATATTTTTTGCATACATTTTGTTATTATCGTTATTAATATAGTCTGATAACTGTTTACTATCATTATAATATAGTATCAACAGTTAAAATCAATTAACAATTGAAAAAACATCAATTACTCAGTTTACTCTAATCACTTTGCTCTATCAGAGGAAATTGCGGAAATAGAGTAATTCGATAGAACTATATATTTTTTGCATACATTTTGTTTTTATTGTTATTAATATGGTATCCTATCATTAATTATCACATCTTAACGTGTCAACAGTTAAAAGACATTAACAATTAATGAATTACTCAGTTTACTTGAATTACTCGTTTCCGCAATTCAGCCAATTTTAATTACTCGGTTTACTCGAAATACTCGTTTCCGCAATTCAGTGTGCGTCCCTGAACAGTTCCAAATGTTGCAACTTTCCTTTTCAATTTTTTCAAAATCTTAAACAGTTTTGAAGTTACGACTTAGCAGTTTTTTGCATTCAATGCTTCTGTAAATGTTCTCCAAAATATCGGAATAGATTTTTGATTGAGAACTTCATTTAAAAAAAATGAACTTTTTTTGCAATACGTGAAAAAAATTTTGTTTCAAAAAATAAAAATTGGCTTACAATTTTCCAGCCTCTGAAACATGGAATGTAAATATAGTAGGAAATTAATGATTGTTCGCACAGAAAATGTTAAGAATGTCCCATATTATGCAGATTTGTCTGAAGTCAGTGAGGTTTAAATTTATCAGTTAGATGTATCAGGGGGCATGCCGCCCCCCGAACCCCACTACCAGGTCTGGCAGGTCATTAAACAATCAGCTCTCTCCGAAATAACATTGTAGCATAGGAGAAAAATAGATAAAACTTGCCATTTGCAATTGAAGGGCTCAAAATAACTATCACGAACTCGCCATTAAAATGGCGAGTTTGGACATGCTTTATTACTTGGTTGAAATCATTGATAGAGTTACCAGATTGTATTTGATGGTAAATTCTAATGATATCTCTGAAGATATTCAATATATCTAATAAAAAAATTCCTGCAATGTCGGAGGATATTTAGCAATTAATTCCTATATTACCATTAATTTTTGGAGGAGAAACTGGAAAAATGTTGGAGGACTAGTAGTCAATAGACAAATTGATGAAAAATGTTGGCAGCTATTTCTCAGATTTTTGAAAAAGTCAGGAGTTTAGTGCACCAAATACAAACTGGATAGAGTACAGTGGTGTGCCCCAGTCTGTATTTGGGGCACAAAATTCCACTGACTTTTTAAAAGTTGAAAAAATCTACCATAAATTTCTATTAATTTGGCTGATCCAGCAACTTTTTTCTAACTTATCCACCGAAAATTAATGGTAACATAGGATTATTGGAATAAATTGCTATAAAAATCCACTGACTTTGCCAGAATATTATTTTCAAAGGGCAAAAAATTCAGACATTTCGGTGAAAATTACCACGAAATACAGACTGGGGTGTGCCACTCAGCTTTTAGGTACTGTTGGACTGGCGCAGACTTTGCTGCCTTTGCAGACTGGCATGCCTTCTAAGGAATAGTACGGCAGTGTCTGCACCAGATTGTACCTATTTGCCAGTCTGCAGACTGAGAATGAGTCTCTTCTCCCGCAGACTTTTATTTGAGAGAGAGCTACTCTCTGACTCTCAGCAGAAGATACAGAATCTCCCGCAGGCTCGCAGCTAAATTATTGGTAACACCTAGTAATGAAGCATGTCCAAACTCGCCATTTTAATGGCGAGTTTGTGACAGTTATTTTGAGCCCATCAATTGCAAATGGTGAGTTTTATCTATTTTTCTCCTATGCTACAATGTTATTTTGGAGAGAATTAATGATAATTTGGTCATTTTGGAGAATTTGTTAAATTTTGGAGAGAGCTGGAGAGACAAATGGTGAGTTTATGAGACATACTATTTTACTTGGTGGTAACATAGGAATTAATTCAAGAACTCCCGCAGAGATCTCTAATTTCTAAAATTCAGTCAAAAACTTCCGCAGAGTCTTGGAAAAATGTTCCATATTCTGCAGACTGGCCTATTAGGATTTAGGTGGTAAATTCTAATGATACCTATGTGGCCGGTGGCCCAGTTTGAATTTCGTGCATTGAACTCCTGACTTTTTCAAAAATCTAAGAAATAGCTGCTAACATTTTACATCAATTTGTCTAGTTCTTTTAACATTTTTCCAGTTTTCCCTCTCAAAATTAATGGTAATATAGGAATTAATAGCTAAATATCCTCTAACATTGCAAGAATTTGTTATTTGAGTAATTGAATATCTCCTAATATATCATTGGAATTTACCACCAAATACAATCTGGGAGACTGGGATCATAGGTATGTCAGGAGATATTCAATTTCACTTAGGTATAAAAAAATTTCTGTAATCTCTGAGGTTATTTATAGCTATTAATTCCTATTTTACCATTAATTTTTGGAGGGGAAACTGGGAAAATGCTGGAGGACTAGACAAATTGATGAAAAATGTTGACAGCTATTTCTCAGATTTTTGAAAAAGTCATGAGTTCAGTGCACGGTGCACCAAATACGAACTGGTGTCTGCAGTCTTCTGATATAAGATGCACAACATGCAGTTATGCAATGATCATGATGAAGACTGCAAGTAACAAATAGCCTATAGGGCCTAAAGTACTCTTAAATTTTACAAGTACCTAGATAATCTCAAGTCTCTCAAAGTAATCTCCCCTTTAATATCTCCAATGCGTATACCTAGGTATCTGGGTTTACAGACAACTTTTCTGCCATACGTAGAATTTTAGAAATATGGACAGCTGACAGCAACAAACTTTAAAAGAATTTTTTAAAGAAACATATTTCACTGGCATTTTAAAAAGGGTGAAATAAGCTTTAAAGCATGTAAACAATACTAATGGAAAAATAGGCACTAGTTATTAAGATTAGTCTTAGGGATTTTAAGTCGGAAGAGGCCGGTTTGGTCTTGAAAAATGTTCCTTATTTTATACGAGTCAAGAGCATGGCAGATCATCCAGTGAACATGATACAAAACGGACAAAATATTACATGTTAAATAGGTATACTAATTAAAACTATTTCAGTAGGTATTACTTTTCACTTTTAACTCACTTTATAATAAAATTTTACTATTTTCAGCACAACATCACCGCACTATCACAAGAAACTTTACACAATAGCAGAATTTCAGTACAATAACATAAACAGACGATGTTGCCATTCAGATATTGATTCAGAGAGCACTTGGAAAGTTGGAACCATCAGCCTCTGAATTATGATATTTTAGCGCATAGTTAAACAACACTGAAATAGAGATTCAATTGATATTAATATGAGTTGGTAGAATAAGAATGAGTAGATAGATTTATTATATTCACGTGAATAATAGGTTACATGAATTATAATAATAATGTGCTTGTATGATATTATGAGTGAGTGGTGGTAGTGTGTGTATATATATATAAGAAACCAGTAAAAATATTACTAATTGAAAAATAATTTTACAAAATACTAGATATAACATAATGTAAGGAGAACATTAACAAAATAATAATAGTATTTTAGTAATTGATAAAGAACTTGTGAAACCCAAGATATTACAATAAGATATACCTGAGTACGGTATTGCGGCATTGCCCTAATATTAATTACAATATTACCCCATCATTGGGGGTAATATTGCTGTTATATTTGACAATATTTACCCAATATTGTATTTAAGTAATAAAAAATACAGTTGGAAAATTGGATTTTTATAGCGTCAAATATAATTAGTCTATATATAGTAATACTTGATAGTACGTATATCCACACTATTGTACCAATACTACAGAATGCTTCAAATTTCAAGTACACAGAGAAAAAAGTTTACTCATATCTAATGACTAATGAGCCAACAATTTATGTTTTGAATCAATTTATTACGTGAGTTGGTTGGACTTTATTCATGTTTTCACGTGTGTTAAAACAACTATGATGTGGTGTGTCATCAAACATTAGTTAATTCAATTCATTTTATGGATTGAATCAACTTACTATGAGAGTTAAAAGTTACTTTTTTGAGAATTTTAAAGTATGTTGAAACAACTATGACAGAGTGTTTTGTAGGAACTCACAAAAACTGTAAATCCAATGTAGGTATCTGGTGTATAAATTAACTTACTATGCGAGTTGGTGCTACTCTTTTTAAGTTTAGGAGTGAGTCAAAACGACTGTTTTGCTTTAACCCACGTCAATTTAACTACTTTTAAATAGTACCTGCAACTCACCGCGTAGGTAGGCGCAAAAATAACCCATTCATATGAGTCAAAACAAATCAAATTTGATTTGATTCAACTAATCCTTTCTCTGTGTGTAATAGAGGTCCAACATCTGGATCTAGATAGTAAATATCTAGTGTACATATGAATTTATTTATAGCTAACGAAATACGAAAAATATTCAAACAAATTGTATCTAACTACGTTAAAATTATATAATAAACTAAACCTTTGGTAAATGGTATAGATATATAAATGATTCAGAAAATATAAAAAATTTGTCTGACGAAAAAAAATAAATAAACCATGGTGTATTTCTTCATTCATCAGGCGAAATATATCCTCCAATGTTTTTTTTTCAGGTTTATTTAGAAATGTACACAAATATAATTAGAAAAGGTGCCTTATAGGTTGGATCTCAGTAGATTACATCATGAACACCAAGGATGTTAATCATTGAATGTAAGTCATCTTACATTTATTTCTCTAGCAGATATAGGTGCGACACTAATTATTGTATGCAGGAAGCAAAATATATACTTTAACAAATAATTAATATAATTCGGGTGGCATTTGTCCTATATAACCTTCCACCCATTTTATTAAAGGTTAACAAATATTAACAGCTGCGATGAATTTACCATGCGATTAATTTACCATGTGATAAATTTACTATGCGATGAATTTACCATGCGATGAATTTACCATGCGGTGAATTTACCATGCGGTGAATTTACACTGATTCGATTGTTGTACAGCAGATAGATGGGTGTAGGGAATATAGACATCAAGGATCACAACTGAAATCACTATTAATATTTCGGTTTCAATTCACGCTACCTTGCATTCATAAATAACACAATTTTAATGAACAGAAATAATTATTTGTACACTTAATTATTAATACAAAAATAATGAAGTTCAGATAATGGACAGACCACCTTCAGTTGCAGAGAGAATATAATATACTAATTTATTTATCCAAACAAAATATTTCCTTACAATGGAAGCTGCTATTCGGGATATATAACTGCTTTTAATAAACAAACAATACGTTGCAGCAATGAAAGGAAAAGCAGTTGCTTTTGGAGCAACCTAACAATAAGAATGAAATGAAAGTAATTAACTGAAATATAAAGATAATACAATGATAATCAAATGCAATGAATAAACAATATACAAGATTATGCAGCTCATAATAAGTTTAATAAATGTGTCCTGTACCCCTTTTGAAAAGTCTAAGAGAAGCTGATTACTTATATTCAAAGGAACAGCGTTCCGTGTTTTTGCTCCAATAAACATAATTGATGACCAAAGTATGCAAAAGTTTTAAGCTATTAAGCAAAAAATAATAATTTGGAAAAGAACAAGTTAGGATAAAATAATAACTTATAAATGCACTCTATTATGAATTTTTTTATGCAAATTTGTTTAAGTAAATTTCGAATCGCTCCAATTACAAAAGAAGGTATATTTTGTTCCAGCTTTTTATATGAACATACTCTTTAAAATTCTTTTCCCCAAAATGTCAATTACTATCCAAAAGCCATATGCAGAATTAAAGAAAATAGTGAAACGTGTAAGAGGTTCAAAATGCACAGCAAAATTCAAACTTTGAAAATTAAATTTGATACACATAAAATAGTACTTACATATTTAACATTATTTTGAATAATTTGATGAGAGTTCTAAAGTTATTTTTGAATAAGTCTCACTCAATTTTTATCAACGAAGGCCATTACCAAGTTGGAAGCTGTTTGGTCGTTGAAATATTTTTTCGCTTGAAAGTTCACGAACACATTCTCTATACGATTGTTATATTTTATAATAGTTCTTCCTAAGAGAACCTATTATATATTTTTTTGATGTTTGAACACAAAAAAAGATTGCAGTAATAAGTGAAAAGATAAAGTTAGTTATCTAGGCACTAGTTTTTAAAAATGACACTGGTAACGGTTAATTAAGATGAATTGATGAATAACAATCTTTTTTGGATGTAAGGGAGAATAAAAAGAAGAGTATATATTTGTAGGAGTTCATACTATTTTTTTACAATCATTTTTCATAATATATGTAAATAGTTAAATACGTACATACAACTAATTCTTTGTTAGTAGTGAAATGACTATTTGAAGAAGTGGATATTATGGTAAACTTAGAAATTATCATTCAGTTAACTCATCAACTTGCCGCCATTTTTTAACAAACACAAATTAAGTACATCATGTAAGGCACGTGTTTACACAGATTTCCTAGACCTCATCCAAGGTGAAACGCAATGCTTTTTTGTGGACGATGTCCACAACCACGGGTTTAAAAAATATACGTTTACTCTAAGGCCATTTTACTACGAGAATTTAAACATGTTTTACTATTGAAATTTAAACATGTTTGAACATGTTTCGTCAGGTTCTGGTTGTGGATGATGGAAGGAAAGGTGACTGTGATTACGGATGTTGGATTGAGGATGACAACATGCATTGTGGATTATTTTTATTACGTCTCCAGTATATTTATTTTGGTACCCTCTGAAATGCAGTAATATATGCGAATAGAGAAATGATTTTTTGAATAAGTGGTAATTACAGTAAACTTAGAAATTAAATTTTAGTTAACTCATCTATTTCCTTAAAGAATTGTGGATGAATATCTTGCATCTATTTCAAAATGATGAAGTGGATGGTGTAGAAGTGTCTACATCATCCGGATGTCTATTCCGCATCCGGATTCCAGAGCTGTACTCAATATATGCAAGCCAAAAACGACCTCCGAAAAAATAAGTTTAAGTTAGGATAAACTATTAAGGAAAATAATAATAAATTGAAAAAAGAATCATTTATATTATTTATACTAAATTTATAACTTATCTAACATATGCATTCTATAATGATTTTTTTTTATAGGAACAATCGCTCCAATTACAAAAGAATGTATTTTTTTAAATTCTAGTTTGGTTTACCATATATCTCTCTTTACTCTATAAAATTCTTTTCCCACTAATGTCAATTACTATCCAAAAGCCATATGCAGAATTAAAAGAAAATAGTGAAATGCTTAAGAGGTTCAAAATGCACAGCAAAATTAAATTTTTAGAAATTAAATTTGATACACATTAAAGGGTACTTGCATATTTATCAATTATTTTGGATAATATGATGAACAATTTATAATCCTTTTTGAATAAATCTGTAACTCAATCAAAAAGGGTGCTGAATTATTTTTCCACTTAAAAGTTGACGAACAAATTCACTATAGAAGATTGTTTTATTTTATGAAAGTATTTTTGCAGGTATAAGAAATTTTAAATTTTAAATATATCTGTAGGGTTCACTATAATGGTAATACATGTTACTAATATCATACGAACTCTTACATAACATTTAGAACTTAGAATGATCTTCTCTCACTGTTTGATAAAGTGTGGGAAAATACTTGTATGTTCATTGATAACAAATACTATTACACATAGCATAGGTAAGTAAGTAAAAGGAGGTTCATTGAAGGTGATATCTGCAGCTATGAAGCACTTCGCATTGTTCTTGCTCGTTTTGTATAGTTTAAACCATTCAAGTCATGGTGCACTCTTGGCAAACTTGAAGGAAAATTTGATAGGAGGAAACCGAATTGCCGACCCAACTCTGAATTCTTCATGTCCTGATGCAAATGATATTGTCCCGTGTTTTTGCTTTAACGAAGTTATAGATGGTACCGGAGGCCTCATCCTTGACTGCACAGACATCTCAAATGAAGATCTAACCAATGTTTTCTCTCAGTCTTTCCCTTCCAAAGAATTCTATGAATTCCGTATGAATTCATCAGATACACTTACATCTTTAGACGTGGACTGCAATGGTGTAACCTTCAAGAGATTTTTCCTCTCACCAGGAAATTTCAGTTTGGATTTAGTTTCGGATAACTTCTACGCCTCATGTTCTTACAGTGAAATGGAGTATGTGAGACTAACAGCTACTCAACTGACGTACATTGCATTCCCTCCTCTTCCGTTCAGAGAGACGGTGAAGCAATTCTTCATGTTTGATTCTAAGAATGTGGACACCATCCCTGTGATCACCAGCAGTAGCTTGCAGACTTTTGAGTTAACCTATGCTCTTTATTCAGAAATAGTCCCAGGTATTTATTGTGATTAGTATTTATACCTATTAAAATTATTATAATGTCATGAGGAATAGAGAGTTTTAGCCAATTCTCATATTCGAACAAGCTGTTTCCATGAATTATTTTAAACAAATAATTCTATTGAATGTGCCACAGAATCTACTCTTAGATTTACCTAGTATAATCAAACATTTCTTTTAAACAGGTACTTTTGACAACTTGCCAAATTTGAAGAATTTATTTTTGGACCTCAATCAGCTCTCGGAGCTTAAGAACGGAACTATCCCGATATACTACAATGGCTTTGGCTACACTTTCCATGACAATATAATAACGAAAGTTGAACCAGGTGCCTTCTTTTTCATCACACAGCCACGTAAGTTGAAAATAGTAATTTTCGACAGGTATACAACTATACTTTGACGATGAATAAATTTTATGCCTTGTACGGTTCAAGCAATATTTTTCATATCCAACCAAATCTATAAGATATATATGCTATATCGATATGTTTGTAGATCGTATTCCTTTTCTCATATATAAATATATATCGTATTTACAATCTTTGGACTGAATTTCTTAATAACGATATCCAAGTTTTGCTGTCAGGACACTTTAGTGACTTCAGCGAAATAATAAAGTTTGTGAAATGAGAGCTAGATATCGCATTAAACACGTTAGTTATTGAGTTGTTACGTATAGGGTAAGTTACGAATTATCGTTCAATTTTATATTTTCGGTCATATAGGAATTATGTAATAAAAATAAAAATTAAATAATTATTATTATATAGATTTTTCTTATATAAGCGAAGATGTGAAATACCAGAATTCAAATTTATAATTAACACTATGAACTTTTTTGCAGTATTTAAGGCAAATCTTTACAATGTGATTTATTTGATAAAGCAAAATTAATGTTTAAATAATAATTTTCTCTGCAGCTGTAAATTCACTGAAGATTTTCCTCAGCAAGAACTTTTTGCGGACTATTGACGAGGAGGTGTTTGCTCCGCTTATGCCGTACATCGACACTCTCGGTTTCTTCAGTGAGTGAAATTCTGAAAGGGGACCAAAAACTACAGCTAGCTCCATCGATCACATCTAGAAAAAATCATTCACAATCATTAATTAACTGTTAATAATGAATTTATAATTGGCTTCAATTCTAATAATAATTTAACACAAATACCTCAATATGTTCAATTGAAAATTTGAATATTATAACTCGAACTATATAAGTTGTATCTGCTAAACATTAACTGTTTACCTTCATTTATATACATTTCAAGTTAAAGTATGCTAAGATAAGTAGAATCATGTTGAAGGAACAAATTTGTATTAACTAGTTCAAATATTTCCAAATATGTTTCAATATGTAATGTCATTTTCCAATATTCGTATCGACATGTTCTAATACTTATCGACATGCTCCAATACGTATCGACATGCTCAATACGCATCGACATGTTCTAATAGGTATTGACATGTTCTAATACGTATCGACATGTTCTATTAGGTATCGACATGTTCTAATACGTATCGACATGTTCTAATACGTATCGACATGTTCTAATACGTATCGACATGTTCTAATACGTATCGGCATGTTCTAATACGTATCGAAGTGTTCTAATACGTATCGACATGTTCTAATACGTATCGACATGTTGTAATACGTATCGACATGCTCAATACCGACAATACGTATCGACACGCTCCATAATTCCATTACGTACCAATTAAATGTAGGTCTTTCTTTTCAGATAACCCGCTAGATTGTGGCTGTGACATCGCTTGGTTAATTACTAATCCGGAATTTAGTGAGAAAGTCACTAAAGTCGGAGACCCACGCTGCGCAGATGGTGTTCTGCTCTCCGATCTGGATCCAGATGTTTTTGGAGAAAATTGCTGATGTTTTAATTTAATTGATTTTTGATATTAAATTATATCGAATAATTAATGTTTTCCATATCACACGAAAGTTCAAAAGGTCATGCTTTGAAATAGAATAAGAAATAGATAATATTTAGACAGGTATGTTTGTAGAAATTAAACTGCGTCACAAGTTTAGGAACGCTTGATTAAAATATAAAGTTTGAACGTTTAAAAAGAATTAAAGAGACTCGAATATTCGTGGCAGTTATAACGAAATATTAAGTTTAAAACATCGCTGCATAAACGATGTTTTTTTCTCTTAAAATGATTGAAGACTAATTGTATCTATTAGCAACTAAACAGCGGTAGGAATTAAATAAAAATGTATATGTGTAGATAGAAGTTGAGAAAATTTCTCGCAGCAATCAATTCCTAACTTTCTTTAGGTTGGAAGGTAATAAAAACTAATAACTTTATTGGTTAGGCATTCACGTGACTAGAGAACTGTGATGGTCGCATGAGGAATATAGATTAATATTTAATTTAAAAGAAAACCTATTTTATTATATACAATAAGACCATCATGAAAATCGTTCTGTGATTCACGTTAACATTCAATATGCTGTATATATCATGTTTTTATTATCTCTAACAATTAAATCTGTATTTCATGATATTAAGAAATTTACTTTAAATATGAATATATCCATGTATCATGAGCTCATGATTAAATAAAATAGTTATTCTTGCGATGGCCGCACGCATATCAAGTGATAATTATTATAGGTATACTGTACTGTGGAGTAACTTGTAAATGCTATTTTTTTTGTTTTAAAGGACATTATTTTTCCATTTAAAACAAGAAGAATAAAATCATATAATTCTATAAATTGTGTTGCTGTTTGAAATATCGTAGTTATACAAAATCATAAACTTATATACTTTAAAATTATTGTGTACCTAATTCATGACCAGGAAGGTAAATGGAGTTTCTAGAAAACGAATAATATAAGGTTGGTATCAACAACTGTAAATAAATACAAATTTTATTTTACAATGTTAAAATTTAAAAAAAGTTCTATAAATGCAAATGGTGCTTATTATATGCTTATTGGATATATAATGTTCTTTAACTGGGTTACTATTCATTAGTCTGACGCCCCATTAGCCGACGCCACATTAGTCCGACTCCACACTAGTCCGACGCCCCAGTATTCTGACACTTTTGTGATTTATTACTGATTTAACATAAAATATATGTATATCGGGGGGCGTCCCCCCCCAACCCCCCTGCCAGGTCATTAAACGATCATGAAGTATGCAGTACAACAAACAAGCGGATACAACAAACTACATTAAATGATGAAATAAAGTGATAGATTGCATCATAAATTAATATTAGAAATAAAGTAAAATAAAAGATTAATATAAAATTTAAAAAAAGGAAAGAAAGAAAAATTAATTCTTATTTAGATTAGTTATTAATTGAGTATACCTATTGAATCATATTTTTTATTCTAATCAAAAAATAAAAATAACACAGAAAGATGGAACTGTCGGACTATTGGGGCGTCGGACTATTGAGAAGTCCCCCTTTAACTGAATGATTAATTTAATAGTTTTATCGATCATGAAATCACATGAAGTGCACCATATGACATGATATCTATTTATTGAAACAGAAGAATATTTTATTTATTTAGTCATACACACAAGTTATTATACAAATGTTACTCCCTAAACTTTTCATTTTCTATGAGTAAGAGAATATGGTTTAGAGGGTTCGGCCTGGCGTGTTGGTTGCCAGAATTAGTTATGTGATTAAAGTGAATAATTAGTTTGATACTTTATTTACATAATTTTGTAACATTGAACAAACACTAATTCTATTCACTAAGAAATAGTTGTTGCAGTAGTATAAGTTCTAAGTTATTGGTTGGTTCTAGATTTTCGGACACGCAAGATATAACATAGTAATCCTTATTTAATTGGTGTCCATGATACCTGCAGGTATATAAAATTATCTATCAAAGTGTTAATTTAAAGGCCTGTTCACACAAATCAGTGTTCTAATAGTGACGTCTCCTCTCAGTGCTTTAGTGTCAGTGAAAAAATATATCGTTACTTTAATTTAAGCACGTCAGGCTCAGTACCGTATCTTCTCATTGCTAAAAATGAACTGAGGAGTACTAAAAGGACACGTCATGGATAGAACACTGATGTGTTTGAACAAACCTTAATTATCCATCTATATATACTGAGTAAAAGTGTAAAGGCTTTCGTAAAGGCTCTAAAAAGGTCCCCGCAACTCTAATTTTCTTCTTACTCTATGCATTAGTGTTGCGATTTTATTCGTACTATAAGTTGAAAGGGGTAGAGAAACTTCTTTTTCAGCCACTTTTTTATAATAACTAATAAGTGACCTGACAAATTATTATTGGATACTAGTGTCTTTGTAATCACTGGGAACAATTATTTGTGAAAAAATATGATGAAGAAAACATGAAAATATCTTGGTAAACAATGTTGATTTTAAGGGGGCATGGGGGGGGTAAATCGAATGATGGAGTTGCTTATGCATTAATCTCTCAAAACAGAGATATTGAAAGTGCAAGATTACCTAATGAGGCCTCGATATTTACAGCTGAACTTATTGCAATTTGGAAAGTCATCATCTTCGCAATTGCTCTCAGTCACCACTCCAAGTAATTACTATTTTTTCAGACTCAAGAAGTGCATCAGCTGCGATAATGAAATAGAACAATAATCATCCTATCATTCAAGAAATATCGAAGACTATACATGAAAGCGGGAAAACTTGAGTACCTGCCCACGTTGATATTGCCATGAATGAAGAAGCAGCTGTTGCTGCCAGAAATACAGTAGAAAACCAGAATATACTAGATATTAAACTGCCACGCAGTAATATTAAATGCTAAATTAAAAGAAAAATCAAAGAAAATTGGAAAGAAGAATGGAACCCAATACCCCTGAATGCTAATGAACTCAAAAATATCAAAAACTATCCGAGACCATATAAACACTGCTACTTTGAAAATAGATATACCTACTGGGAACGCACACTCTGTAGAAAACAGAGTGTGGAAATTGAAGAAGGTAAATTTGTACAAAAATTAGTTATTAATTTTCATAAAATTATAAATAAATACATATTGAATAAATTATTTAACCTGCTAAACCCCTAATTTTCTCTTTAAATTTGTTCCCTTGCATATGTCACGTCTCAAATCACTCAATTGTCGCTACTTATCAATATTTGTATTCCTACTAGGGTAGGTATTTTGAGAGTGATTTGTGACCGTGACGTTAACAAGGCAACCCACATAAATAAAAAATTAAGGTTAAAGAATGTGAATGACACGAATGGATTCATCACTGTTCTTTATAATGGAAATAGATAAACAGTTTTCAAAATGTTACGCTCTTCAATTTTCTTAAATATGATTTTAGATTGTTGCTGTTATGACGTCACGCAAACCACATACCTCGATTGTCCTTAATACATTTAAATTCTAGTTCCCGCTTTCAAAACCAGGTGGTAGAGAAAATAGAAATTATCGAGAGTAGTGTATATTATTGTAGTATAATATCTTTTATCATGGAGTGTCCAGCTTTCCTCAATGAGAGGTTGACTTCTGCTATAATTAACAATGAACTTGCTGATGTGATGGATGATCAAAGCTACTTTGGCAGACCACTAACAGATTTATTCAAGAACTAACCTTTTAAATAAAATTTAACTAATATAAATCAACCTCAGAGAAATTGAAACGATTCTCACTCTTGAAAAGCCTATGTGCTTCTAGGGTGGTTAAACTCCTATGTATAGTAATAAATAATAATTTCAATATATGCAAAGTAGAGTCTTCAAAATCATTTTCTTTAATCTAACTAATAGAAAATGAAATGTTTAAGGAATTACAATTTATACAATAGCTTGAGTTATACCTCGCTCGTATTACCATTTGTATTAAGCGCGGGGTGTAATAGAAGCGGGGTCTGCTGTACAACAAAAGTTATAACTAAAACTGCTCTACAAAAGATTTTTTTCTTTTTGATCATTATTATTTGTAGCTCAATTTATTAATTAAAAGGCTCAGATACTACCGGTACCACTATTTTCATATATATATATATATTTTTAAAGGTCCTCTACAGGCTCCGGAAAAAAATGAGTTTATAACATAATATTATAGAACTAAGGTCTACGATCATTATTATGCAAACTGCATACAATTCGGTTCAGTAAATATTTTATAATTTGTTTTTAAAGTTTTTTAATACTCTGTGAGCAACAATTGAGCGAATCACTAATCTGATGTTCAAGAAGAAGATTGTACACTGTTTGTTTTGATTACAAATTTAAATTTTATAAGCAAACCATGCGTTTTCGGCCTATATTTTATAAATTAATTGTTTCCTAAAGTGTATAAACGTATCTATTATAAGTTTATCCAATTTTATACCTTTACACGAATATTAAATGGATTTATTAAACCTAATACCTATTTGACAATCAAAACTAATGGTGTACATTCTTTTTCTTCAGGCTGAAAATTTCTTAAATTAGTAAGTCGGAAATAAAATAGGTTTTGTACAGTTTAGATTATAAAAATCTTTAAAAGCATATAAAATTAAAAATATGCTATCAGATTCGATGCGGTTTCCAGCAAAATTATAAGAAACAATAGCCTCGTTGAATAAAACAATAAAAATATTTGCTTGGAGGGGACCTTTAAATCATATGAAAATACGACTCAAAAAGAATTTCTTTTTGCCATTATATATTTCACTTTTGGTTTTTAAAATGTCAAAAATTTAATTAAAGTTTTTTTGTTGAAACATTGTTGGTTATGTCTCCGCTATAGCAACATTTGTATAACGTGAAAAATGGAACATGCACAATTTTACATGCTGTACTCATTTCTTAAATCATTCAGACTGCCCGTGGTCGTATAATTTTCAAATAAACTTTTGTCTGTAATATAAAGTTTAAATTAAATCTGTTCAGAATCATTCCAATCACTGAGCATTGATTATTGAATAAATTTGGTTTCTAGACTGCTTGTTAAATACCTTTTCTCACTGAGCACGTGTAGTTCGTTTTTCTTCACTGTTATGGTATATTTATTTAGAGGTATTGGTTTAATAATTATAGAATAACCCAGAGTTTTCAATAACGGAATTTACCTATTGTATATTTGTATTTATATTTTCGCTGTGTGAATGAGTGGTTTCTGCCCATCCCGGAGTCACTTGACTGTGGGTGGGTTTTAGTACATATGGACCAACTAGGTCCTTTGGGTCCGGCCTCGATCTTCAGTTAATCCGCATGCACTTTTAATCTCTACATTAACCTTTCAGATATTACAAATTTAGTAAAGATAATTGAATCATTATTAGATAGTCGTATAAAAATAAATACCTACAGCTTGCAAAATTCTGATTACACATGAGATTACAGAAGTTACCAATTCGAAATCAGTTTTCCAAAGAACCACGAGAAGAATTTTTCTAATCTTTTTATCAAGCCTAGCTGCTGTCAATTCTCTGATTGAACGCGAGTGGGTTTCGACTGAAATCTTTGATCCTGCGGGTTTGGAGACAACTTCAGTCTCAAAGAAGTTTACTTCACCTCCAGCTTGAGACACTGCATGGGTCTGGCTACAAGACATGATTGGGCTTACTTAGCTTGCTACCTGCCTTCAGAAGGATGCTCTCTGTTTGAAAAGAATGCGATAGTCGATGGAGATATGAAAAAAGATGAAACTTTTGGGCCAACAGAATGTAAAGTTCGTCGAGATCCTACGAGTTCGTAGATATTTAGTTCAATAGTATAAAAATTTAGATATTTACGCATATACGTAAAATAAGGTAAATTAAATCTTCTACAATGATTCTTGAAATCAGCCTGAGGTGGGGCTCTCTGCCATGAGATATTTCTATCCGTCAATTCACACATTAAAGGGTTGTTCACACATACCAGTGATACGTCCGGTCCGGTTCCTCTCAGTGATTTTTAGCACTGAGAGGAGCCGGTACTGTATGAATGTGTAAGTTGAATTTAAGTAACGATATATTTTTTCACTAATACTGAAGCACTGAGAGGACGTCACAGATACAACACTGATGTCTGTGGACAAGCCTTAATTAGAACAATCATACCCAAATTATATAATACAATTTATTACTGTCATTTACCTGTATCTTCATTCTTCAACAGTTTGTCATGGACTGGGAACTGTTGGATTTTTAGGGGACCAAAAACTCCAAGATTGCTCTGTTCCACTCACTTGTACAGTTAATGGATGGGAAGGTAAAGATTTAATATGAAGATATCTTTTCTTTTTATTCTGGATTTGATCTTGGTAAAAGTAAATGAAAACGATAAGCTCTGAAAATAAATTTCTTATGGCTTATGGTCATAAAAGAAATAAGTTTACATTAATTTGTTCATAACAAATAAAATTACTGAATTCGGTACAATGCACTAAAAGGACGCATTCTAATTCTTGTCCAGGTTCTGTTCCTAATACCACTATATGTATAATTCATCCACCGGCTCCTCAATGATAGAAGGAATGTGTTTACTTATTGTTGCACAATTGAAAACTTACTGTATTGCAAGACCACATTGCCTATCTCTCGGTGCTGAAATTGCTTTATTTGAAACTGCTGAACTGTTTGAAAATTTCAGACAGTATCTCCTTGCTGCCAGCATGCGTGAGTTTGAACTTTGAACACTTCGTATTTGCTGTTTCATAATATGATGTTGTAGATGCAGAATGTATACAGGTGGGGCCCGCTTTTATTCCCAAAATGAGTTAGTTTTTATCTAACTAACCTAGTTAGTTATTAATTTATTATCTAACCAACCTAGTTAGCTATTTTCTAACTAACCTAGTTAGGTGTTCGTAACTAACCTAGTTAGGTGTTCGTAACTAATTACCTAGGTTAGTTAGTTAGAGCTTATGTCCTACACCGGATCTATTGGAAGAATTATGAATGAAACTCTTCTTAAATTTAAAGTTTAACTCCTATCTATTAACAATATGATAAAGTGAACACATTAAAGTGAGAATAGTTTTACTATTATTGTTAGGTAGATTAAGAGTTATTTAATGATCGCTTTTTCTTTAATTTGTTTATATTGTTAATATACCAACCAAGGTTAAGGGAAGCCACGAATAGTTTTAATGAATAATGTTGAATTAATGACTAACTATATAAGAAAATGATACACCCTGATTACCTAATACAAATGATACATCCTAATATAAAATTATGAACTGTAAGGAACTAGATAGTTTGATTTGGATTTTGTTGCTGGTGTATTATGCTTCTGTGAGACGCGTGCTTTCTTGAGATCTGGTCATATACAAGGCCGAGAGTTATTGTGGGCGTGGAGTTATTGCTTCTTTCAGTATCAAGTGTGCCAAGAATTTCACGATAGTAAGAGTGGCTGGGAGCTCTTGATTATGTTTGTATGACAAAATCAATCGTATAAATGTTTTACACATATTGTCAAAATAAAATGTGGGTATAAAATATTGACAGTGGTATATATTTGTACCACATTGTCTAACTGCAGCCTGTGACTAAAGCAACCTAACAGAAACGAATATTGAGTACAGGTAATGGAGAGTACATGTACTCGAAAAATTATCCTCGTTTTAACTGATACTTTATCTCACATTGAGTATGTTATATTACTCATTTGTTTAAGCCAAGGTCAAATATTTTTTCTCTGGTCACTGATCATGTTTATCCTACTTTTGAACTTTAATTCTTGAATATTTCATCTCCTGACCTAATACTGTGAGATCTATTCTGTTTCATTCGAATATATTATTGCCCATTAGACATTAAAGGTCCCCTCCACTCTGTTTTTTTTATTTCTCTATTCATTAGAACTAAGGTTACTGATTATAAAACTGCAAACCATTTCAAATTTGGTTCTATAGTTTTATTATAATACGTTATTTAGTATTTTTTTTCCGTTCTTTCTACTACCCCTCTGAATTTCAAGCAAAGAAACAGCCTGCATGTCTGATAGGCTAACTAGATCCGACAAATAACAAAGCTGACTCCAAGATAATGGATCCATATAAAGAATCCAAGTACCTAATTAAGTAATTCTTACCAATAGTTTTCATATATCATAACATTTTTCCGATCTTGAGAACTGTTAATTTTCAAACACTGTATTTGTATAGGTATGTACTATGTATATACGAACGAACATACCTACTCAAGTATGCAGATTTTTTCTTCTAATGAATCTCAGAATGAAAAAAGCGAAATGTGAATATTACTTTTATAATTAATTGTGAACAGAATATTTGATCGATTTAAATTCTCCTTTCTGTGATAATCAAATGGCAGATAATTAAATGACCGGGGCCAATTGGTCTATACCTATTTTGACTAACACATCGTACATTAGTCAAAGAATTGTCTTTTAATTAACCTTAGCTCTACAAATTTAAAGCAATTCCAGAATTTTTTAAATTTAGAGTGGAGAAGACCTTTAAGTTTTTCTCTCATACTTATGCAAAGTAAATATATATAGACAATATATATTTTAGACAATTCAACCTTACAACTCCAATCCTAACTCTATTCTTATAATGATCAGAGTCTTTCAAGATTCAAATCCCTTCTACTTTTGTATATGTAACGATATGTCTATTTCTGACACAAGCATCATACACTTAAAATCTTTATACAATATTACTATTCATTTGGAAAAAGAAATTTAATGATGCTAGCGGTCATTTTTTAAATATTTTCATATCTAAAGTTATCCAAACGACCACAGTTTAAAAATTAACCAAATGTGAGTAACAGTTAATCTGGAACAAGATGTCCATGGACCTAATTTGTTTGGAATTTCTTTAACGCTCGGTGATTTAGTTAAAAGTATTCCATGACCTCTTAGTTCCTACATCGTTAACCAGTTTATATCAAATTGAATTATCTTATATCTTGAAACCATGCAAGCATCTATTCGTTGCAATCTAAAACAATCTAATTTAATTTTCAGCTGAAAGTTTTTTTGTTGGATTGGAGCTGAACACGTATGGCAATTGGGTGTGGATGTTCAACAAACGCAGTCCAGGTCTTGTACCCAGCACCGGCGATTGGTCAGACATTGCAATTAAAAGTGGGGATGACTGCGTGCGGTTGATAAAAAACAAGAACTTCAAGTTAGACACCTCAAAATGTTCACGCAGTTTCTATTATGTCTGCCGCATATACATTTGAATGTGATAATCTAAAAATGAACAGTATTGAGAAAGATAGTCTTGGATATCATTTCGACCATATATGTTTAATGACCATTACTAAGTTGTTATTGTCACATTTAATTCAGAACGTTATTTAAAGATACTCAATTACAATTTTTCTCTATGGTATCATAAAAAAGATTCGTAATTGTTATTTTCAGCAAAGGTTCAACGTGCCACGCAATACGAATTTCAACTCAATTTAATTACAAAATTTAATAATATATTGGGTCTACCTACCCAACAGTTCTTGTTTTTATTTGTGGGGTTATTTGAAAGCACACCATGCAGGAAAAACCCCACCAACACTGCAAACCTCAAAGCAAACATCGTGGAAGAAATCAACAGAATTGTTCATGCAAAGCTATCCACGGAGTCATACCATCCAAAGAATGCATGAATGTTTAGCAGTTCGTAGTTGCAATTTATCGTCTTAAATTTTTCAAAAGTGATGTAGCTTTCTAAAACGTAGAAATTTAGATTTAAATTGGTATATTACTTTTTCATGACAATCAATAAATTCTATGTATGATGAGCGTTTATAAAATGGCCATTTTTAATACTCACCCTGTATGTTATGTCATTAATATGGTTCAAAAACTTGGTCTCTGAAATTTCAGTCTGAGGTATAAAAAAAACTTAACAGTTAAATGTATTGAAGGCGTGTCACCTTCCCCCCCCCCTCCCTCTCCCGACCTTCCCCCCCCCCTCTGCCAGGTCATTAAACAATCATGAAGTGTGCACTGTGCAGCACAAACTAGCGGATACAACAAACTATATAATGGCCATTTATGTTGAGAGGCCAATTATAATTATAACCGAAATTTACGAGGCCGAATTATCCGTCCACCTATTAATATATACATCAATAATAAGATGTCTACTACGTGTATAATTAGAAGAATATTACTGGGAATCAAATAAACTGGAATCAATTGAGCGGGGATCAATTTTTACGAGGATCAAATGACAGATAATTAAATGACCGGGGCCAATTGATCTAGATCTATTTTGACTAACACATCGTACATTAGTCAAAGAATTGTCTTTTTATCGTTCCTATTGAGTTACAATAAAGATCATGTTCAACAAGACCGAAAATATATTGATTTCGTATGGTACATAAACGGTGAACCACTCAAATCCGTATACTTTGTATTCAGGTGATAGAAAAACTGATATATATTATTATCGCATATTCAAATTTGAAATATTATGAGTTATGAGAAAGATGGAAATCAATTAAAAATCGTATTAGTAAAATTGAAAGACTGATGAATATAAAACGATATCGTTAATATGTCCTAAATGTGTACTGCTTATAAACTTTCATAATTTTTAACATTTGAGGTAATGTAAAGGGTGTCCCAAAAAACCGATACCCAAATTTCAAAGGCTGTAATTCAAAAACTATTAGACTTACAAAAAATTTGAAAATCACATTTTGTTTCTCAACATTTTTTCCATCTCTGTACAAAATTTTAAGATGAATCGATTAAACGATTTTCTTTTAGCTGTATTTTTAGTGACCGATACCAAAAACCTGCTTGCGCACTTTCAGTAAAACACTTATTTCACAGTTCGAATTGTTCAAGAAGCACTGACAGAAAAATTGCAAATCACTGCAATAAAAAGTGGATTACATCTTACTAAATCTACATTCATCAGATTTGTAACCTTAAATTTGAAGCGACATCCTTACAAGACGCACGAGCGAAACAAACACCTAAATACCTATCTTCCTCGGCGCTGAATTTTGCTCATTGGTTTTAGCAAAGAAATGTCCGGTTTGTGGACGATAATGTGGATGGTGATGAGACCACTTTTCATTTGAATGGCAAAATAAATTATCATAATGCTCGCACATATTCACCGAAGAACCTACCTCCTACTTTCAACTTTGACGTAAGAATATCGTGAAGGAAAAGTCTGTGTGTGGATTGGACTAAGAAGTACCAATGGCCGACTTGGCCGTATCGTTTGTCCTTATTTTTACAAAAATAATTTAAATGGAGATAGATACCTTGATCAAATAAGTGATAGAATCGTTCCAAGACTTCGAGAAATACATGGAAACAGAATCAATCGAACCTGGTTGGTTCAGCACAGGTTCCGAACTGTCACTGTAAGGAAAAGTAAATGAACTATTCTGCATACGCATTATCGCCCTGAATCATCGTATCGAATGGCCCACCAGATCGCCAGAACCATTAATAGGAGGAACAGTTTGATTGATTTTTTTTTTCGGTTTTATTTTAATAAGCGCCTTTTATTGTTATAATAACGGTGTTTTAATAAACTGTTGAAAGTTATTAAAAACATGGTTTTAATATACTAAAATTCGAAGTTAAACCAAAAGTGCGCAAACAGGTTTTCAATATCGTTCACTAAAAATACTGCATAATGAAAACGGTTAGATATATTAATCTAAAATTTTGTTCATATATGGAATACATGTTGATAAACAAAATATATTTTTCAAATTTTTTGTAAGTCTAATAGTTTTTGAATTACAGCCATTGAAATTTGGGTATCGGTTTTTTTGGGACACCCTGTATAGGGTAAGTTCCGAATTATCGGACTGATCCACATTTTCGATCATATAAAAAAAAGGTGTACACTAATTTATAATAGCTTTCATTCTCATTGGTATCCATGATATCTCTAGGTAAGATGGATACAAATTACAATAAAATACAACTTTTTTTACTACTACTGATAATTATATTTTCTTTCTTATATGCTCGAACTTACCGTAATCGGTCACAGACGACATGGTAGTGGTACATGTGGATAAAAATGAACTTCACTCTCTACAATGTTATTCGTACGTCAAAATTTTAATTGGTACCTCTTCAGAAAAAGTTTCTTTCACTCTTCAATTGTTTCTGACATGGTATTGTAATTGTACGTCAGTATTGAATTATCAGCTCTGTGACTGTAATAAATGAATAAGAACTACAGAGACTTGACTAGAGTCTATCTATTTAAAATGCTATGAATTTATATAAAATAATGTATTGTAATAAAATTGGTAATTAAAGAAATATGATATTGCACCATTTAAATTTGACAATATGTTTTCCATTTATAATTCAGATTTTGTTTTCATTCTAATTTTAAACATTTTCTCCATTTATTTTCATTTTACGTTCCTTCTTTGAATATGCTAGATATTTATTGATTTGAAGTAAAGTTATAACGGACAAGAAATGAAGCTAGTAAAGATAACGGAAAAAAAAAAAAAAAAAAAAAAGCTAATTGAAAGAATTGATGAAAAAATGCATAGTTTCCCTTATTTTGATAATTATACAACCTTATGATGATTTAACATCATAATTGTATATATCAGCTGAAGTTATTCGCAGTAATATGAACGATCCACTTTAAGATTGTGAAGAACAAGTAATTGAAAGATCGATAAAATTCTGCTTAAATCCTTTGATATGGTATCTATGTTTCCAAAATATTATTCTAATTCGAATTATTGTTTAAATATTAAGAAATTAACCAAGTAAAGATAACGGACCAGAAATGAAGCTAGTAAAGATAACAGATCCTGGTTCGTTATCTTTAATTGCTCTGGATATAGTATTGCGGCACGAAACAAGTAATAATTATATGTAGATGCACTATACTGTGGAGTAACTTGTGTATTCTATAAACTGTGCCACTATATGAAATATCGTATTTATATTCTGATTTGACACATTAATATATCCCAACTTAATTCATCATCAGTAAAGTACATAGAATTTCTAGAAAACGAATTATTTGATGGTGAAATACTTAAGAGATCAACTACTTTTAATTTTACAATGTTAAAATGTAAAAAAATGCTCTATAAATTCAATCTCTAAATAAAAAACAATAATTTTTTTGAAAATCTTTTTGGATATATAATAATCTTCAACTGAATATTTAATATAATAAATCGATAATGAGTGGAATGATATTTTTTGTATTGCTATTTATTTCTAACAAAAACAGCAGCACTCATTTTCTTATGCTTAGAGGCAACTTGTCTGGTAATTTGAATTTATTTAACCCCCCCCCCAAAAAAAAAAAAAAAAACTGTACCGCTGACCTTACCTCAGGTGTAATAGTGAACATTTGCTATTTATTTGTAATTAATTTTAATAATTAATACAGAAGTGTTTAATTTATAAAAGAAATTATTTATTACATAATGGAAAGAACAAAATCATTTAATTCATCATTATTTTTTAAGTTAAGAAGCATATGATAGTAATTATTAGGTGTCAGTTTCCCCGGTGGTAATCTTCCCGGTGTCAGTTTCCCTGGTGGTAATCTTCCCGGTGTCAGTTTCCCTGGTGGTAATCTTCCCGGTGTCAGTTTCCCTGGTGGTACCCTTCCCAGTGTCAGTTTCCTTGGTGGTAATCTTCCCGGTGGCAGTTTCCCTGGTGGTAATCTTCCCGGTGTCAGTTTCCCTGAAGGTAATTTTCCCGGTGGCAGTTTCCCTAGTGGTAATCTTCCCGGTGTCAGTTTCCCTGGTGGTAATCTTCCCGGTGTCAGTTTCCCTGGTGGTAATCTTCCCGGTGTCAGTTTCCTGCGTACGGCAGCAGGAAGCATGGATGCTATTTCGATATCAGTTTAATAAATGGTTTTAATTACTAAATCATATTTAATTTTATTCAGATGATAATAAATAAATAATAAAAGCCAGAGATGGTAATTACTATACAAATTATGTCAGTTTCCATAAAATTATTGATATACTGAAAAAAATATAAGTGAAGACCATGTCATCATATTTTTTCACCAAGAAACAGCTTCTAGTTTGTGTATGTATTATTTTCACCATATGAAAGATATGCAGTTACTATAGAAAGATACTGTATATGGTATGATATCTAAATGAATATTAAAGTTTTTATAAAGTTTCAATTCAACCAGAGTACAAACGAATTCTTTTAAGTTGATATTAGTATTAATTCCAAAGTAAAAATGATAAATAGATAAATTTTATAATACAAATTTAGATCATAGAAGAACATCGAAAGATAATCAGCAACATAATTAGTCTTACATTATTATGAAAATTGATATATATGTTTATACAGGGTGTCCCAAAAAAACCGATACCCAAGTTTCAATGGCTGTAATTTAAAAACTATCATACTTACAAAAAATTTGAAAATTATATTTTGTTTATCAACATTTTTCTATCTCTGTACAAAATTTTAGATGAATATATCCAACCGTTTTTTTTTCACAGTATTTTTAGTGACCGATACTAAAAACTAGATTGCGCACTTTTGGTTTTCGAGTTTTAGGATATTAAAACCATGATTTTAATAACTTTCAACAGTTTATTAAAATTATTTATCAAGAACCGTTATTATAACAATGAAAGGCGTTTATTAATATGCAACCGAAAAAAAAACAACAATCAAACTGTTCTTCCTATTAATCGTTTCAGGCGATCTGGTGTGACATTCGATACGATGATTAAGGCGATAATGCGTATTGCCGAATAGCTCATTAGTTTTACCCTTACAGAAACATCTCTGAACCCGTCCTGACCCAACCAGGTTCGATTGATTCTGTTTCCGTGTATTTCTCAAAGTCTTGGAACGATTCTATAATTTATTAGATTAAAGTATCTATCCCCATTTAAATTATTTTTGTAAAAATAAGGATGGACGATACGTCCAAGTCGGCCATTGCTTCCTAGTCCAATCCACACAGCATTTCTTTCACGAAATTCTTACGTCAAGGTTGAAAGTAGGAGGTTGGTTCTTCGATGAAAATGTGCGAATATCATAATTTATTTTGTCATTCAAATGAAAAGTGGTCTCATCACCAACCACATTATTGTCCACAAACTGGATATTTCATTGCTAAAAACAATGAACAAAATTCAGCCGCAAAGGAAGATCGGAATCTAGGTGTTTGTTTTGCTCGTGCGTCTTGTAAGGATGTCACTTCAAATTTAAGGCTACAATTCTGTTGAATGTAGATTAAGTAATATCTAATCCAACTTCTATTGCAGTGATTGGCAAATTTTCTGTAAGTGCTTCTTGAACAATTCAAACTGTGAAATAAGTGTTTTACTGAAAGTGCGCAAGCAGGTTTTTGGTATCGGTCACTAAAAATACAACTAAATGAAAACGGTTGAATCGATTCATCTAAGATTTTGTACAAAGATAGAAAAAAATGTTGATAAACAAAATGTGATTTTCCTATTTTTTGTGAGTTTAATAATTTTGAAATTACAGCCTTTGAAATTTGGGTATCGCTTTTTTTTGGGACACCCTGTATAGTTCCGATAATACCTTAATTTTCACTATAATTCTAAGATTATTTTCTTCCAAATTATTCTCTTTCTATTGAAAGTTATCATAATCTTCTGTAAGACATAATAACTTTCTCTTTAGCTTGCCCAAAATCAAAGGGCGTGGTATACCGTCATGTCCCAGAAGTAGCTGACTCTTTTTCTTTTCCTGAAACAGCAGAAGTTAGTACTTTGAAACTTGTTTTCAAAAGAAAACTATCCCCACACTATTTGATATTGTACTTTTTAACATAAAGGTTCAGATACTAACGAGACATACTGTCCAAATTATTATAAATCATATTTAAAGCCTTAGGATGTCACAAAAGTTCTGTGACACATTTTTTTCATTGTGAAGAAAATACTAATATGTGAACTAAAGTAAACAAATTTCTTACGTCTTCCACTGTTGATAGTGTTCACTGTAATGTGTCACTTACAATAAGTGTCATCTCTTATTTTTAAGAAGTTAATTGCCCTTTCAGTGAAAAGACAAAGTTGTGATAGAAGAATTTCACAGAGCAGGAAAGCTCGCATCTGATTTAATACGTTGGAAGTATTGAAGATGAATGCGTGCACTGTGCAGTTATTCTCATGCAACTGTAAAATTTAAGCGAAAACTCAAATGAAAATGGGTAATACTACCAATGGATAAGTTGTGTCCAGCGGTTGAAGCAACTCTGACTCCGACAGATTGGAGACCTTTATTTGAATATTAGAAGTGTTTATTGAATAAACTTCTTTACATGTCTTCTCAGTGTACTCTATAATATATTTTAGGCAATTTTCATGTTGTTTTACTTATTTAAATGTTTTATCTGATATATTTTGTTTGTCTCATAACTTTTGTGTTACCCTGTATAATGGATTGTCTTTAGTTTTGAACTGTTACGTTTTTCCATTATTTAATTTACTATTTGGTTTTCTAAAATGTCAAAATTTTAAGTTGAGTATTATTTTAGCTGAGCCATAGTTGGATATATATATAATATAACAATAATATATAATATAATCCATTATATAACAAAACATTGAATTCAATTGAACATGCTATATTCCATTTCTTTAATCGTCTAGACTGCCCTTGGTAGAACAATATCAGACTAAACTTCTTGTCGGTATTATAAAGTTGAATTATTAATTAAATCTGTTGAGTTCATTTGAATCATTAAGCATTGATCACTGAACAAAGCTTGGTTGCTAGACAGCTCGTTAGAGACCTTTTATCACTAAACACGTTTAGTTGTGTTTTCTTCACTGTAATGATATACTGTATGTTCCGCAAAGCTATAGTTAGATAATTATAGAAGAATCCAGAATTTCTAATAACAGAATTTATAAGAGATTTATTCAACAGTTTTAGAACGGATACAGAGTCAATTAAGCGTTATTTATATAATATATGTATACTCTATACTTGTGTCATCGTACATTTACTTTCAACAAAATTAACATTTATATCTGCCAAATAATTAAGAGTTTCAATTAAATTTAAATTAAACATGTGTAATAACTAATTAGCAGTATTAAATTCAATGTTATTTGTATATATTTACTATTTTGTACTGCCTTTTGTCCATGTATTCATCAGTTTAAACAACCACAATTAAAAAATAACTAAATGTGACTAACAGTTTGTCTGGAACAAGATGTCCAAATGACTAATTAAGAAACGCTCGGTACTTTGATTTAGGGTTCGTTCACACTAGAAGCGGAGATGCTGATCTTGAGTTTTGAGCGTTTAATAAAAGTATAACTACAGTTAAATATTTTTAGAATTCGAAGGATATAACTGAAGTTACCAATTCGAAATAAATATCTAAAATAACCATGAAAAGGACTTTCCTGATCTTTCTATCAAGCCTAGCTGCCGTCAGTTCTCTGATTGAGCGCGAGTGGGTTTCGGCTGAAGTGGGTGATCCTGCGGGTTTGGAGACAACTTCAGTCCGCAAAGAAGTTTACTTCACCTCCAGCTTGAGACACTGCATGGGTCTGGCTACAAGACACGATTGGGCTTACTTAGCTTGCTACCTGCCTTCAGAAGGATGCTCTCTGTTTGAAACGAATGCAATAGTTGATGGAGATGTGAATAAAGATGAAACTCTTGGGCCGACAGAATGTAAAGTTCGTCGAGATCTAGCAGGTCTGTATATGTTAAATTTATTATAGTTCTGAAAATTATGATAATTAGGTATCACAGGCTGTTAATAGGTACATTTGAAAAAAATCAATACAATTAAATTTAATCAATAATTTAGTTAGGTATCTTCTTTAATTCGTCATCAAATTGAATCAGAAGTGCGGCTCTTTACAATGGGAATGATTCGATTCACATAATAATTAGAATAATCAATTAATCATTCCCATATTTAAGAGTATACTTTATTTCTGTTAATTACATGTATTGTATATTTGTTTTTATACCAATTATTGGTCATCAACAGTTTGTCTCGGAAATGGAGCTGTCGGATTTTCTGGAGACAAACGAGATGGAGAGTGTCCCGATCAGTTCACTTGTACTGTGAATGGATGGGAAGACACAAGTTAGTAATCATTTAATGTTTGGATATCTTTTCCTTTACTTTTGATTTGTTCCTAGTAGATATAATTGGTAACTATGAACTGTAACAGGTGAATTCTAAATTTTGTCCAGGTTCTGTTCCTCCTGCCACTACATGTGATTCTTCCAACGGCTTCTCAATGATAGCAGGAATGTGTTTACTTATTGTTGAACAAAAGGACATTTACTGTACAGCAAGAACGAATTGCCAATCTCTCGGTGCTGAAATTGCCTCCTTTGAAACTGCTGAACTGTTTGAAAATTTCAGGCAGTATCTCCTTGCCTCCAGTATAAGTGAGTTGAACACTTCCTATATACTGTAGCATATTAAGAATGAAATGAATTTTACGTCTAATGTAAACAAGTGTTTCGGGTGGCTGGCTTATTCTATCCAGGTAAACGTCACCCGGTAAATTTCACTCCAGGTGGAATTTGGCAACAGGAGGTTATGGGTTCTGCCCCTAGATGGTCTTGATAGTGATAAAAAAATATTTTACTGAATTTACCGAGATGGAATATACCTAAATCCGTATTAAGTTGTACTTGTTGTACCTCATAGAATATAGTCATAGTCTTGTCGTAATGAGACTAGTAAGCTCCTAACTTGGAATCATTGCAAGATTCAAATAACACATCGTAAAAAGATTGAGATCTTTTTACGATGGTGTGTTTTAATATTCCAATTTCTTGGTTCTTCTCCTCTCTTCTTACTCTATCTCTGTTCGCCCTTTCCGATCTTTCCCTAAAAGGTATTCAAGCAAAAGAATTATTCGTTTTCTTTCAACATCATCTTTTCACAATTTAATACAGGTCACAAACTTAACTATATTTGTCATTCGAATTTCATGTAGCTTTTCTATGACGCAACCAAAAATCTCGATATCAGTCCAAATTTATTGTCCTATTCAATCTTATCTATCCATAGATTTTACTGTAGAGTCAAAGACTGCTACTTAGTTCTATTTCTTCCCTCTTTAACATATACCTCAGTGTTTTAGTACCACCTCATTATTCTGTACATTAAATATATCGAAGAAACTGTCTTTAACTCTTCCGCTTACAATTGACAACTCAACCTCACTTCTCGAATCCTAACTCCCTTTGTCGATTATCATAGTCTTTATAGATTCAAATCCCTTCTACTATTAGCTGAGTAACGAACGTGTCCAATTCGACACCCTTCAGCAATCACCTCAATGTCTTTGTATCACCTATTTAATCAGAAGGAAGAAGTTTAAGATGTTAACAGTCGTCTAATTTTGAAATATTTTCATATCTAATGTCATATTGAAGTTATGAAAGATTTAATATCTAATAAAAACCACTTTACATTTTAGGCGAAAGCTTATTTGTTGGAGTGAAGCAGGATGCATCTGGTAGCTGGTTGTGGATGTTCAACAACCGCAGTCCAGGACCGGCATCCAACACCGGCGACTGGGCAGACAATCCAATAAAAAGTGAGGATGATTGCGGCCGAATGTTACCTAGCCAGGACTTCAAATTGGACACCCAAGACTGTTCGGCTCTTTACTTTTCCGTTTGCCGCATATACCTTTGAATGTGATTACTTTGTACGGTATTAAGAAAGAGAGTTTTGTATGTTGATACTAATTCGGTCATAAAAATTTAATGATTCAATAATGTTAGTAACTTGTTATCATATACATGCAAGAGAAAAATTAACTGATATCTAATAAAAATATCAACAATCAAAATTCTGTTTATATAATTATATTACATAAATATACGAAACAATATGTGCTGTACTACAGGGGTCTCGGAAAGTTCTTGGACACCAACGATTTTTTTTATTAAAGCCTTTGTCAGTGGAAACTTTGAGTGCCGTTCAGTCTCACTCCAACCTTCGCACAGATAACTCTCTCACGGAAAAGCCGCTGCTCATTTCAGCCAATATTGAGTCAAAACGTAATGCTATAGTGGAGCTTCACCAAACAGGTAACTGTGCTTCAAAGATTATTAATGCCCTGAAACTGTCGAAAAGTACGGGTTATAATGTTTTACAGCGCTATAAGGAGACATGACTTGCTTTAGACAGACGTCACAGCTGATCAGGTCGTCCAAGAACAACGTGGACGTCATAGCTGATCAGGTCGTCCAAGAACAGCGTGGACGCCACAGATGATCAAATCCGTCAGAGAGAAGATTAGGAGGAACTCAGAGAGAAAAATCAGTCAACTTGCAAGAGAGACACATGTGAGTCAATCTACATGCACCAAATCGACACCAAGGATCTAGCGGAGCATTCAAACAAAAAGGTTCGACCACAACTCCTTCCCGAAGCCACAAGACTGAAGCGTCTTCAGAGAGGAAAACAATTTCTCTTTGCTGACACGCGTTGCCGTATCATCTGGAAAGATGAGAAGATTTTTATAGTTGAGAGGACTCACAACCGTCAGAATGCCAGAATATTGACCAATAATAATAAAAACATCTGTTCCAATATCAGGATAGTTGGAAAAATACATAAACCACCGTCGTGCATGGTGTGGGCCGTGTGACTTGAGATGGATTGAAAACCCTTATTGTTTTCATTGAAAAGGGAAAGTGTGGAAACACACATTTGGAAACAAAGACTAGGTATTCCAGCAAGACGGGGTCAATACCTCCAATATCGTGCACACCTGGACAAAAGAGAATTTCAAGGGCTTCTGGCTTAAAGAGATTTGGCCGCTGTCATCACCAGATGTCAACCTAATGGACTATTCCAATTGGTCCATCTTGGAGACATGGGCCTGCTGCACTAACCAAAGAAGTGCTCCCAAACTCATAGCTCTTCTCGTCATGGCATGGGGCCAAATGACAGCTGAAACCGTGAGGACAGCTGTGCTCATTTCAAGGATAGGCTACGACGTGTATAGTGGCTGCGAAATGCGGCCATTTCGAATAAGATTGTTTACTTTCGTTCTTTGATAATGTAATATGGATAATGGTTGGATAATGTAATACGGAAAAATAAATATATATTTTCATATTTTTCGCATTTTCCTGTGTCCAAGAACTTTCCGAGAACCCTGTATATTCATGTTACTAATTCTTATCAATATACGTATCATCGTATGTGGAGGAATCATTTGGTAATTTCTAAACGTATTATGACTAACACATGCTACATAAGTCAGAGAATTCAATATTTATCTATATTATTAATTCAAAATAAAAATGTTATTCAACAAGTTAAAACAAAGTTGATATCGTATAATTCATATACAGGCCTACTCTGCTCTGCTGTTATTACTTCGCAGACTTGTGACAATCTAATAAGTTTAGGTAATGTCTCGCTCTTATTTCACCCAGTATAGAAAATATTTTAGGAGTAGCTTTGATAATTCGGTTGGTTGTTTTCAGTTTAGTTTTTTTCACCGTAACTTATTTAGGTGAAAAAAAAACGATATAATAATATTTATTTATTTATTATTCTTATTGGTATACCATTAAAAAAAAATAATTATTATATCGTTTTTTCTTACGTGTCCGAAAATAGGGTACTGACCGATAATTAAGAACCTACCCTATATCTTACCTTTATTCCACTTATATACTTTTACAACTTTTAAAGTTTGAGGTAATCGGGTGAGTACCTAATTAACAGACAGTTCCACCTTTTCGATCATTTAAGAAAAGACATATAATAATTTTCATTTAAATTGGTATCAATGATACCTAACAGGTATAATGAAGAATACCAATTAATAATAACATAAAAGTTAATATATAATTATTATATAACCTTTCTCAAATGA
Organism: Caprella mutica; assembly: GCA_947561585.1. NCBI lineage: Eukaryota > Metazoa > Arthropoda > Malacostraca > Amphipoda > Caprellidae > Caprella > Caprella mutica. Next base: position 111,300 of record CANNZV010002464.1, read on the forward strand.
CCAAAAAGTGGAGCTGTCCGATATCTCGGGACTTACCCTAATCGGTCACAGGCGACATGGTAGTGGTACATGTGGATAAAAATGAACTTCACTCTCCGCAATGTTATTCGTACGTCAAAATGTTAATTGGTACCTCTTCAGAAAAAGTTTCTTTCACTCTTCAATTGTTTCTGACATGGTATTGTAATTGTACGCTTAGTGAATAGATAGAAAAATTTACTAAGTTTCGAATTCAACTTGATTCCGGTCTTCAGAAATTATGTAAACAAATGACGTCACACAAAATAAGACGAAGTAATGTCAAAATGAGAATTATATACCTAGGTGCGGCAAGTAAATAGATACAATATGTCAATAAACAATACGTTTATTCCAGTACCTAGATAACTTTTATATATTTACAAATTTGTAACCTATTGTACTTACAATGAAGCACTTGAATGACCATAGTCTAACATATAAACCTCATTGCCTATAGTAAAATGCTATTTTAAGCACAATTTGATGAATGATATTTTCAATAAAAATTCTAATTTAATCAGATAAATGCAAATGTGTATCAAATCTTTCAGTCACCTTTACTCTATCGGAGATTTTGAAGGCTATCAAGTTTATTATTATATGTGAATAGAGTGTAAACGTGATAAAAACAAAATTTTATTTAAGTTAATTTTCATGAAAATGCACATTTAACTGAATAATAGCACAATTTATATTTGAAAATTACTTGTGTGACGTCACTCGTTTTAATTGATGTCACGTCCATGTAGTATTTTCGGATGTTCCAATATTGTACTTAGTATACTTTACTATTTATTTACTATGATTGTACGTCAGTATTGAATTATCAGCTCTGTGACTGTAATAAATGAATAAGAACTTTGATCTTAAATAAAATAATGTATTTAATAGAAGTGATAATTTTATCAGGAATATGATATTGCACTTTTTAATTTTTACATTTTAGAATATTCCTCGTATGTATATTTAAGATTATGTCTATTATTCTGATTAATAATATATCTGTAATCTATATTGGTGTCCAGACAGTTCGTCGCCGGACAATTCGTCTCCTGGACAATTATTCGTCCCCGGACAATTCGTCGCCGATTGAAAAATAATTATAATTGGTGGAAGTGTATTTATTTAAAGGGAGCTAATTTTATTCAACAAAATAAGTGGTTGGTATAATGCACTTTTACCCTATAATATATTGATAATTACCAATAAAATTAATACAAATATATAATTATATTTTTATTATAATAATATTTTGATTGAAAAGGAAAGTACTATCATTTTACTCGTCATTCAATGGTTCGCTAAGTTTAATTCATCCTAATTTTTGGGTTTTCATTGATGCTTTAAAATTAAATAGAGAAGTTAATCAAGCTACTGCTAAATTTCAATAACATTCTCAAAGTGCTAAAATCCATCAAAAAAGAAAATGCAGGGATACGAATAAACAATTTAACATATCTTAAATGTGATCTGCAATTTCGATGCGAAAAATAAAATAAAATTTTAAAATTTTCACTAAATTTCGTTAATTTTCATATCTCAAATCTAAATATTATTAAACACAGTTTGCCAATTTTTAACATAATTTGTTACTTTTTATTTGTTTTACAATTGACATCGCAATAATGAATCAATTGTTTGTACTGCCAACAAAGAAAACGGTCAACATTGCGTCACAGTTTAGTCTTTTTTAGTGATTTTATACATTAATTCTTAACATTTTCTTTGCTATAATATAACAATGTTAGTTAATATTTTGTTTTCTATACTGTCTACATGAGCATTCGAAATATTATATATTTGTTTCAATTTGAATATTTTCTTTTATTTGCGATAATGACACCAGCTCAGTAAAAATTATATTATACTAAAAAAAGTAATTATATTTTCACTTATTTTATTTGTAATTTTCAAAAAGTTATAATTATATTATAAATTATATCTTTTATTTTCAATCGGCGACGAATTGTCCGGTCGACGAATTGTCCGGCGACGAATTGTCCTATCACCTCTATTTTTTTTTATCAAATATCCAATTCTTTTGAATTTTAGAAAATCGATATTTATCAAAATGAAAATATGATTTTAAATTTTAAATTTTTTTTAAATTTTTTTAAATTTTAGAATTAGTTTATTTATTTGTATCTTACAGAAATAATTCCTTTAATTACCATTTATAAATATTTAGCATTTACCTGGTAGTAGATTTGAATATTTTCACCTATTTTATTCCTTCCTATGAAATTATAAATGAAAGATATTGAATTTTCATTATTGAATGAAAAAATTCATATACATTTTGTTTATTTTTATACAATGAAGAATTATTATTATTATTAATGTATTGTAGCTCTAGGCTCTTTCAAAAATATGTTAATCTGAGTCCTTTAGACCTTGATGAAAATATGTACTCGACTTTTTTTTATTTTAAAGATGTTTAATGATTTAAAACTTACAGTAGAGGAATTTTAATCCTTGAATCCTAAAACCAACGGAGAAAATTTAATCATTTTGTTTCTATGTATGTGTAGTATCTCCCTTTTTCTGAATTTCATAATGTATTTATATAATTCGAAAATTACAGAAGGTTACATTTTGGTCGGCATTATTTTTCACATTTCTTTATTTGTAATCTTGTGATTCGCATAAATCAAATATATTCAGCTATTTAGAGTTATGCTAACAATAACTTTACTCGAGTCTATGTATACATGTTAATGGTTAAGACCAGTTTTACAATATAAAGTAAAGTAGAATGCGAATAAAACTATAATAAGCAAACAGTGCAAAGTTAGGGATATTGTGCGAGTGCGCTCTGTAATTTGTGGTACTTCTGAATTTCCTCAGCAGATGGCGCTGCAGTTGAGAATTAATTAACAATAATATTCAAATCGTAATCTTCGAATAGAATAACTGAGTTTTTTTCGAGTACAGAAGAACCACATTATAGACAAACCTTTTAGTATTAAATAATTAGACTAATCTATTTTTGAAATCGTGCTGTAAAAAAGCACCTATCTAGATAAAACACAATTTTGGTCGCATGACTGTTATTCTAAAATTATTACATGGAGTAATATATAAAATATAATTTTCAACATAAATATCTAATTCGTACGGTGTATAGTATTTATTATTTGTTTTTTTAGATAACAACAAACAGCCGAATCTGTGGAAGATGTAATGGCTGAGTCTGTGCTGGAAAAAAATAAATGTGAAGAATTACAGAAAACTAGATACAGGGGAAATCATTTTAATTAAAAAAAAAGATAATTTGAATTAAAAATTATAGTATTTAATATAATTCAAACAAAATTAATGTACAATTGCATCTTATGGCATTTCCCTATAAAAGTGTTATATTAGTAAACCATTTAATTCAAGATAAAAAATGGAGCTATAAAATTATTAAAGTCACCGCTTCACTTTCAGAGAAAACGGTGTGGGTCTAGAGTCCTATAGACTCTATATAGAACTACTAGCTGAAGTGAGTTTCCACTAGATCAAGCAAACTTGTAACTGAACTCTGATCTACTATGAGGATTGGCTGTATCAACATTCTTCTATCGATTGAACAGCAAAAAAATCGAAAAGTTTGTTATACTCTTCACTATCTCTTCAAGTTCATTCGCTATCGTTTTGTAATAATATCCAAGATGGCAGAATGAATAGTAACGCAGAAAACTTTTCAGTAGGAGCGAGTGTTAAAGTCTTGCGAACTCCACTTACGTAGGAAAATACTGTAGTCTCCCAACCAAAAGTTCATTGCGTCAAGATAAGAGTCAAACGTTGACGGAATAATTTCCAAAGAAAATGTACATTGTGAGGTACTACAAATTTGGGTAATTTCAGATCTTTGAGTAAATGTCCAACACATGTTTCACATTATTTCAGCACATGTTTCACATTATTTCAGCACATGTTTCACATTATTTCAGCACATGTTTCACATTATTTCAGCACATGTTTCACATTATTTCAGCACATGTTTCACATTATTTCAGCACATGTTTCACATTATTTCAGCACATGTTTCACATTATTTCAGCACATGTTTCACATTATTGCAGCACATGTTTCACATTATTTCAGCACATGTTTCACATTATTTCAGCACATGTTTCACATTATTGCAGCACATGTTTCACATTATTTCAGCACATGTTTCACATTATTTCAGCACATGTTTCACATTATTGCAGCACATGTTTCACATTATTTCAGCACATGTTTCACATTATTTCAGCACATGTTTCACATTATTTCAGCACATGTTTCACATTATTGCAGCACATGTTTCACATTATTTCAGCACATGTTTCACATTATTTCAGCATATGTTTCACATTATTTCAGCACATGTTTCACATTATTTCAGTACATGTTTCACATTATTTCACAGTTAGGTTTGAATACAGTTTTGGAACAGACTGAAATTATTCATCACTCTATTCGTTTTTACTTTTATATTGTTTTCATATATATTGTCATGTACTTAACCAATTTAATTAATAATTATATTGATTATATCTTTCTAATTAATGAATTAATGATGTGAAAAACAGGGAAGGATATTATCACTGGATATATCTTTATTAGTTTTAATATCATCAAACAAATAGTCAATAGTATTCGTCATAGATAAAATATATTAAAACACTGTTAATTTAATTAACACATTACGATACTTAACTAAACCACCGATATTAATTTCGAAATAAAAAATTTCTCATCTAGTGCAGTTGTATTTCACTATTTAAAGTTAGGCCTACAAATTAGGCCTAAATGCACCCATTGTATTCGACACATTCGACAGGTTTCCTTTCCCACCCAATCTTCCTCCATAGTTAGTTGCGGTAACAAGTTCCTTACAAAACCTCCAGATTCTAATACACGTGACTTCTAAATTCTAAACAACATTCACTACATTGTGAGCAAGAAGACACTACAATGGCTGCAAGTAACAAGGTAAGTTGATATATAATTTTAATCATTGATTATTTAAGTACTCTTTTAATCTATTAGTTAAATGTCTTTGTAGAGTTGGAACCCGAACATACGAAGTACTAATCTCTCTATAGCCTACACTACCGAGCTTACAAAAAGATAGGTGATACATAATGGGGGTGACGCTCTCTGTTGACCAGTCTGCAGAATACAGGAGGCTTTGAAATAATCCCTGACGAAATTCATAAATGTTTCTCTACATTCAAATGTATTTCAAACAAAAGCTAAAATAGAGGATTTCTTGGAGAACAGTTTACCAGTTTTTACAGACTGGCCTCTCTGAACACGTTTCAAGTTCTTGGTCCAATATGAAAGAATGAATGTGCATATTCACTCAGGGATCATTGTTGTCATTTATTTTAAATTCAATTGGTAGATTTCAATTATTGATACTTATCTATTCGCATCTATATATACTGTATAGTGGAAGAACTGTATAATCACTGATAGTTGTTTTTCGATCGGTGATTTACCGTTATTATAATGTTATTACTTATTAGAAGATAGTGTTAATAGTTATATCTTAACATATTAACATTCAATGGTGAATTTATGAATGGAACCGTTCTTTATAAATGAAAGAGTTAAATTATTTAAAGTAAGCACCCACTGTGAAATGCTCTATGAAACAACCATGCAGTAGCTATATATTTATTATTAAATTACCAAATGTACGATTTTTTATGAGAGAAATAGTTACATAATTTATCATAATCTATATACTACGATAAAAAATTCGACGAATGGCCAATTTTGATATATCATCAATTATAATAACACTTATAATTTATCTCTAAGCGTCATATATTTTAGACAAAAAATATTCTACAGTAATATCAGAAAATAAGTTATTTCACGATGCCGATTTACAGTTATCCGCTATAATATATGATCTTCCAATTATAAAATTCCCAACTGGGTAGGTGTTCCTATCCAATATCTAAAACTTCTCTGAAACATTCCAACTTCAATTTCTAACACCACACTTTTTTTACTGGTACAATCGGTCACAATAAGGTCACTAACCAGGTAAAATAGTATGGTAATACTTGCCAAGAATATAGGAGACCCACACTCTATCCTCTATGGTTCTGCCATAAGTCTATCACTGGGTTGCTTCCACATTCATAACTCTGAATGAAAGGAAGTTATTATGAAAAACATCGTTTGTTTCCAAAATATTTCGTTCAGTGTCATAGTATTTCGGTCAAAAAATGACCTGAAGTTATTCATAATATGATTAATATCTACATCACTTGTCTCAAATATTAGAGGTAATAAATTAAACGAATATTTCTTTGTGTTAGAATATACAGGGGTTGGATAAAATAATTGGAAACACTGTTCTTTTTAGTACTTAATATTAAGAAGCCAGTTATGTCCCAAATATTGATCATAGTTTTTTTATATTGGTATATATTCACTGTAAAATAGGTGGCTCTTGCTACATAATTGTTTATTTTCCATTTTATTCCAGATTTTTTTGATATTTATGTATATGCGTTAGCTAACTGATTTTGAAAAAAGGCAAATTGTTGTTGCTCACATGCAGGAAACTTCTTTTACCAAACCCGCTGGGCTTTTTGGTTTTTCTTGAGCTACAGGAAAAACAGGAAAATACCTCAAACGATCGCAGCGACTCTGGTCATGGCCGTCTATAATTGATCAGACCTGCTCATCAAGACGTTTAGAGTTCAGTTCAAAGTGGTCCAAGGGAATCTAATAACTGCTGCTGATTTTAATAGATAAAGATGGCGACCAACATATTTTCTTCGGTTTATGTGTTCCTGAGGTTATTTTCTGCGCTGTCTATGATGTAAATTTAGGCATGATCCACATTATTTGGTATCAAATTTGTGTGAAATTAGAGACTTACAGTTAGAATCATTTGATATTATCCTCTTCATTAGGATTCAAAATTTTTGTTGTTTCTAGTTTGTTAATCATGACTGATATACCTATTTAAGCGATAGTTTTGTAACCTTTAGCACCACTACCCATTCTATTTTGTAGAGGCTGGCAAACTTCTGATCCAAGCTAATTTAGCTCATCTTTGAAGAATTCCAAGTCAAAATTAACATGGGAACATAGGAAGCAATTCAAAATTTCAAGCCAATTAGTCCTATCTGAGTTTGGATCTTTTTAAATGTAAGCCGACTAGCTGATATTACTCTGTAACTTGGTCCAGCAATGGTAGGTAAATGAAAGGTTCAGTCAGTTCAATTTAAAATTAATCAATTTTACCAGTTACAGATGAAAATTCGCTAAAACAACTCTGCAAACCCATCAATTATGACTTTGGCAATATTTTCACTCCCTATTAAAAATTATTAAATACGTTGCTTAGAATAGGCCAATTATAAAAACGGACGCAGACAAAGTTTGCACTTTGTTTTTGAATTTTAGGACCACTTCGAACAGCTTTTAGTTTCGGGAATCTGGCCTGATCAACTATAGACGGCCTTACACTGGTCGGCCTTAGCAGCCCTCCGATAGAGATCGGCAATCATTAAACCACATTTTAAGGAAAAGCGAACTACGCCGACTATGGTGTGGCTAACATGAACTCAGAATATGAATATTCCAGTTTTTACCATAACCATTCATCGTCAACTTAGTAAAGCTGGATACCATGAAAGAGCCGCCATCAGGAACCTATGCTTTCTTCTCGGAACACACACGAAAAAAAAAAAAAAAAAAGTGGTCAAAGATCTGGTGAAAAGAACTCCGTGATAAAAAGAAATGATGATTCGACACCGGCCAAATATCTCAACTCCTCATGCTAAAAACCCCAGTACGAAAAAGAAACCGTTAAACACCACAAATTTACTCGAAGTCAAACTGCCAAGTCGTATCGTGGAGCTCTCTCGGTCCAATTGTTGCATTGCTTTGTAGGATAAGCAGCAAAGATTATCTGAATATTTTGGGCCACCAAGTGAACATCCAATGTTACACCAAGTCTGTAATCGCTATACCTGCACCCTCCCGTCTGGAGGAGCCGGCTGAAAATTTCGAAAATTACGACACTTCACCCATCAAAAATGAAGGGCGATAAATTTTTGGGTAACTTTTTAAATTATCGGATATTTTAAAAAATAATCCGATCTTTTTGTTATCCCAATTTGTTATTTTTCTATTATTCAAATTTCGATCATCAAGATTTTTCTAGTACATGACCCGTTAAATTTATTGACTTTATTTAATTTTAATTATTTGGAATTTTTTATATAATTTTTTTATATATAAATTTTTTCGTATTTTGTAATCTCTGATTTTTTTTTGTAATTTCGGATTTTCTAGTAATTCAAATTTTTTGAAATTTTAGTTTTTTTTTAAATTCCTGACTTTCCGCATTTTGTTGAATTCCCGCCTTTTTGAAATCCCCCATCATATGCACCTCTGGTAACTCTCCAGGGTGAGGTGGGGTCTTCAAGTATGAGAGCAAGAGATATGAAGGTGAAGTTGAATTATGAGAAGCATGTGAGGAATGGTGAGAATGAATTGTTGAAAATGATGTATGAGGATATGTGTGAATGGACCAAGTGTAAATGGTTAGAGACTGTGAAAGTGTATATAGAGAGAGTGGGAGTGAATGAATTGCATGAAATGAGTAATGAATGTATAAAGAGAAAGGTGTATGAATGGGAGAGTGATAGGTGGAATGAGGAGAGAATGCAAAAAAGTACAATTAGTTTGTATAATGAATGTGATAGTCTGAGGCTAAAGTGGAGAGAGAGATATGTGAATGGAAATGTTAATTGTGTTGCGTGTGACTTAGGAGTAGTAGAGAGTTTGGAGCACTTTTTGTGTGCGTGTGAAAGGTATGAGTGTGTGAGACTGAGTGGTGTTAGTGTGAAGGATCAGTTGTTTGGAAGTGGTTTAGTGTGGGCAAAGGAGTGTAGAAGATACTTGGAGTGTATGTGGAGAAGAAGAAAATTGAGAATGGATGAATGTGTAAATATTGTATATATTGTAATTATGAGTTTTTTTTTATGGATTTTAGTCTTTTTAATAAAGATATTTTAATGAAAACTCGGCGCTGATATTAAAGCGATACTGGGGGACCAACAACCTGTAACCTGCCATTTCTTGAAATCTCTCATTTTTGAAATCCTGCATTTTTTGGAAATCTTGCACTTTTTGAAATGTCGCACTACCCCCACAAGAGGATAGTTTCGAATGCCAAACTGTCTTTTCTTCATCAGGAACTGGATCTTCTTACTTATTATTTGTTGATGTTCAGGTCAGACACTGAGGTGTCCATAACTTATTTGCATAAATAGTTCATGATGTACATACGGATTCCAGGACAATAACCCCCCGTGCAAAAAAAACCCTGCGGTCAAAAAAACCCCGTGCAAAATACCCCCCGGACAAAATCCCCCCGTGCAATAACCCCCCCCCCCCGGACGAATACCCCCCGGAAAGATAAACCCCAAGCAAAAAAACCCCGGTGCAAAAAACATCCGGTTTATATAAATAGCATGATTCATTTTTATTAATATATTAAACATTATTCAATGCGAACCAATAATGATTACATTTTCTTCGAAAATATGACAAATTTTTTGCAAAATAAGGTATACCCAATTACCTATTTTATAGTAAAAATAAGTACAGTACACATTTTGTCACTATCAAACCTGGCCGGGAGGGAGGGGGGGGCAAGGGGGGGGGGCAAGCCCCCACAAACCCCCCCAATCGGACCGCTAGCCTAACCTTAGGTGCACTATATCTCTTTATATTTATAGCATATAGTAATTTTATTAATAAAAATTTAATGAACATTAATTAAAATGAATTGTGCTATTTATATCGACCGGGGATTTTTTGCACCGGGGTTTTTTTGCTTGGGGGGTTCTTATCCGGGGGGTTTATTGTACGGGTTTTTTTGACCGCGGGTTTTTTTCCTGTTACCGTACATACGTCCGTATGTAAACAGTTCCAGAAAATATCAGATTATTTAATACTATAACTGTCCCTTTTTATTTTTTAATAAAAACAAATGTATTAACAACTTTTAAAGAAAGGGTTCGAGTAAACTCAAACTTTAGTTTACTGATAATATTAGGTTCCTATTCCTTGGAATCAGAATTATTTAAAATGATGTACTTTGCTATTATAATTTTATGTAAATTATATTCATTAAACAAAAAGATATGATTTCAAAATAATATGAGAGAGCGTCATTTGGTGATAAATTGTTCGAGTTTCTATAGACCTATCTAACAACTCTCTTTTTCCGTCTTTTATTTTATCAAGAGCTTGATTATATACAAAGTTTTAGCACATATCTCAATTCTCCTTTTCACCAATCATGCAATTGGTGACCAATTTAGTAAGTTAGTTAAGGGCCATACACACGTAGGGTTTTTCAGTCTTTCCACCAGACTTTTTGCTAAGCTCCTCCTACTTTTTCAACGAGAATATAAGAAAAACGATATAATTATAATTTATTTTAGTTGTTATCCATTATACCTGCAGGTATCATAATAATAATCATATAGTTTTTTCTTATTTTCTCGTGGAAAAAGTAGGAGGAGCTTAGTTTTCTGGTGGAAAGACTGAAAAACCCCTACGTGTGTACGGCCCTTGGTTACAGGGGGAAGATAGATCTACTAGCTAGCACTCATAGGTTCTCTCGCCTCACTAAGGATGTATGCAATCACATACACGCCCCCATTTACACACATCTTTTTCTCCCTCCTACACATCTTCTAGGATTTAGTTACATTACATATTGCCTGGAATGTGGATATCCCTTTTTCTTTCTTCTTCTCAAGAACATGAATGAGAGAGCTATCTCTGATAGTTTACTCTTCAGATCTCCCTTGGATAGACACTCAGGGTTTTCGGTTCCAGAAGACGAAAATATGAAAGAGGGCTGCACAAAATCTCCATCTTCATCTATGTATAAACATCCCATATGTAACACGCATTTTTTTTTCAGTTTAAACGACTAATATATAAAATTCACACATAACATTGGTTTTATCGATAGAAACACAGTCAAAGAAAGCCTACACATTATATAAATTAAGATCTGAAATATTTTCCTCTTTCAGAACTTTTTTGATGCAGTTCCTGATGAAGTCATTTTGAAGATTCTTGGAAATATTGATGGAATGGCCGATAAATTCAATTTGGCTCAAGTTTCCCATAGGTTCAATAGACTGGCAAAAGATAAACATTGGAGAAGAAGCATCTTCATCTCGGTGAGTTATTTTGTAGTATATTAAATTATTTAAATTTTAAAGATATCTTACTCTGAAGTGGCAATTAGTATCACCCCCCATTGATAGCTTCTTTATCTTTATTTGTCTGTCTGTCTCTCTATAGTCTGTCACGCTCTGAGGAATATTCAGAATTTAGGCTACATATATGTTAACAGGTGGTAGCATGAATACTAATTCTAATATGAGTGCAATCAATGATTATTACTATAACTGAATTTAAAATTATTTTAACTATAATACAATACCTGTTGTATTGTACTATATATTTTACTATTTGTGGGCAAAACTCTTATATCTTTAATTAATAATTTTCATGTGACCCCAGTATCAATAATACTGCAGCAAATTATTAGTCTCTTTTCAACTATTGTTTCTTTGATTTTTCTCTTCTTTAAACCAACTTTATGAGTCGCTGTTGATAGAATGACTGTTTAACCCATTTTGTGACACACGGACAGACAGACGGAAGCGGCTCTTTTTATGGTACTAGTGTACTTACCCGTTAAGAATAACGTGTTCTCAATAGTATCACTATCAATATTTGTGTAATTTTACTATCCACACTTTGATCCGTGCCCTCAGATTTGATTGAAGTTATTAGTTGAAAAAGGACAATTATATTATAATTATATCATAGACATGACTGATAAGTGATAGAGTATATAAATTTTATGACAAATGTTGCAAATAGTTCTTTTATAAAATTTCACTGTAGATTTTAAATAATTTCTAATTCAGTTATAGTGATAATCATTCATTCTACTCATATAAGAATTAGTATTCATGCTACCACCTGTTAACATATTTAGCTTAATCACCCCCATAAATAGTTTCCTTATATAACTGAATTAAAATCTATTTTTAATGGAAATCTTAGTAAATTTATGAAGTGAAGAGCGAATGACACGACGAAGAAAGTTATCATCCTTTTATTTTTCCAGAGCTTTCTAATAAATCAATATTCATTATCAATATCTTAATTTAAAGTTACTCTGTAATTTACCTTTAGGGGAGAACCAGGAAAATTCGGACAGTTTTTGTTAAAAAGTGAATAATTCGTAAACTAATTCGAATTTTACTATTTAAAGATTTCTGTATGTAGATATATCATATTACTTCAATTTTATTAAGACTGTTTTACAGTTTAAACTTCAATTCGAAAGTGATAAGACAAAATTTGAGATTCAAATGTCCGAATGCTCCTTCCTAGAGGGAGACTTCGGACAAGCTGTGAGGATGATTCGGATATCATAAAAATGGTTAAAACATTGTAAATTTGGGTAATTAAACGATGGGATTGAATTCAGATCTACTAATTTAATTGAAATAAACCATAATGACTTGTTATTCACAGTAATAATTCATCGTATTTGAAATTTTATCATAATTGTTATGATTGAACATTTTCTCCAACAAAATATAGATAACCCATGAGTATAATTATCCTTATATTTAATAGCTATATATCAAAAGGAAATTGTTTAACTATTTCCTTTTACTTCGGGTATAACTATTTCCTTTTTCTTGGAATTCACCACAATTAGTAAATTACATCTTAGTAATTTAAAGTATAGTCCATAAGTGTAGATCTTGCTACACCTCCAATTTCAGCAGTTTTTCTGACAGATAAACCTTTTTGGAATTCATCAAATGTTTTTTGAATACCTTCTTTATTACGGACTCTATCTGTTTTCCTTTTAAGTGAAAAGGCATGAAAACGATCGTCAAACTGTAAAATAAAGACACTAATATTAAAAGTTGCAACTAATCTTATAAACGAATGCTATTTCAATTAAAATATTTACCTTCAAGTTCAGAATGTCCTTTTTAATAAGAATTATTTCAATAAATTGTAATGGTAGACTGAATCGGATACAAAGGGAAGTTTCTGTCAACAGAAGTGTCCGATTCGTCCAAATGACACTTCAATATTAAAAATATCATCTTTTTTGTAATTTCATTTAAACTTTTTTTAACACACCAAACATATCATAAAATATTGATATAATTCATACATTTCAGATTGAGAATCAGCTTCCTATTCATATACAGTCCAAATACGATCCAATTTAATACGAAAAATTACATCAATATTGAAGAAAACAGTAAATTACCCCTTGGGGCCGAAATACTACATCTCCGCACTGGATCTTTCAAATAGCTGACGGTTAACACGTCGCACACATTCAGCTACAATAAGCGGTAGTTCCAACAATTATGAACATGTTTAAACGAGTTGTCCAAACCCTCCCTATGTCCGAATGCTCCCGGTTCTCCCCTATATAAATTTTGAAAAAACTAATTTTTGAAAAACGTCAAAATTAGGATATTGATGATGAATGTTGATTTATTCGAAAGCTCTGGAAAAATATGAGGATGCTAACTTTTTTGATGGAGGCAAAAGGACTTCTCGTCTGTTCAAACGATACGCGCATGTAGGTAGACTGATTATATAGTATGGGCCACAAAAATGTTTCCGCTTTTTCAAATACTTGTAAATCGTTAACCAATAGTCGAAAAAACTGTATCTTAGTCTCTTTTTCTCCTCCTCTTATTATACTATTAACTGGTAGAAATAATTTTGAACTGATGGACAAAGTTTAAGAACAGGTAAGCAATAAGTGAGGGTGATTATTTTTATCATTGCGCGAAGGTTTTTCTTAGAGCTAACTCTGTGATATTCCTTAATAAAAGGCAGTGAATAAAAGAAAAAAAAAATGTAATGGCAGCCATTATAATACAGGGTGCTTACACTCCTTCCTTAGAAACTATTTGGAAATTGAACAACTTCAGTTACATTTTGATCTCATCGAGGTTTTCACTAGGAATATTCGTTCGTCGCTTATTCATTACATGATTAAGGGTTCACACTTGCATTTCTAACACCGCAGAAAAAAAGCTCTTCTTAAAATGTGTTTACACTTAATCACAGAGTTAGCTCTAAGAATAACCTTTGCGCAATGACAAAAATAATCACCCTCACTCTTTGTTAACCTGTTCATAAACTATGCTCATCAGTTCAAAATTGTTTTTACCTGTTAATAGTACAATAAGAGGCGCAGAAATCGTCCATTGACTAACAATTTACAAGTATTTGAAAGAGGGGAAACATTTTTGTGGCCCATACTGTAGAACTGTATAATCCATTAGTAAACAAAAAGAATGTTTGGTCTCTTATTCATGGATGCCAATTCATAGCAGTTTTAGTAGCCTACCCCAAAGTATACAAGAACCAGTTTGTTAGATTTTGGGAGCGATCAGGACAAAGGTCAAAGATCAAGGTCAAGGCAATTTATAACTCAATAACTAAAAGAGTATTCTACCATATTGTCAGAAATTTGATGGGACGATTGGATAATGTCCAGGAACCATCTGGTAGAATTTTGGGAGTGATCCGGTCAAAGGTCAAGGTCATTTATAACTCAATAACTCAAAAGTATTCAACCATATTGTATGAAACTAGGTGGGACGATTGGTCACTATCTAGTCACCAGTTTATTAGATGTTTGTAGCAAACGGATAAGCGGCGGCGAAGGTATGCGCTCTACCGAGTGCACGTAATCTAGTTCAAAATTATTATCGCAAAATATTTTGAAAAGCTATATAAATAGTTGGAAATTTTATAATAATATTTAATCAGTCCTTTTTCCTCAGAGAGAAGAATTTCAGCATTACTTCAGTGATGAAAGCAGGAGGTTATTGTTTCTTGAAGCTTTTGTGAAAGAAATTTCAGAATCTACTCGATTGAAGACTATAGTAGTTCCATTTGGTCAGATCTATTTAGGTTATTGTGTTTTAAATATCAGACAAATTAAAAACTACATTGATTTAATTAAAAGTAAATGCACGACATTGAGTAATTACTTTGGAGTTTGCTATTTATATAATGGTTTTCAAATGACTCACATGAATGTCTTCTTTTCTTCAAAATGCTTAGATACTGATAGTGATCACATACTTCGATGCCATCCAACTAACATAACTGGTATAAAATTTGAAGGAAAAGATTCCACTGTGTTGGAGAATATTCTTGAACTCACTGTAGACACTATGAAGGAAGTGATTTTCAAAGGCCCCATAACCATGGCTCTCTTGAATTCATTGAGTAAATGTAAAGATTTGAAGCTACTAAGTCTGAGGGGTGACTTAGACGCATCTGATATCAGAAAAGAATCAATTCCTAAAATTAGGTGCCAAAAAATTGACTTGACTGATTTCACGTATTACCAAGTAGAAGCTAACAATCAGGTAATAGCAGATCTATTTTATTCTGACAAACTAATTGAATTTTACATTCTTATGCACTACATGATAGGTATAGAAAATATTTGGTCAATAGCTCCCACTTTATCTGTTTTGATTATTGAAGATCATCAATCTATCAATATCCTCCACAGGTCATCATTCGAGAATTTCTGCAATGAATTATTCTGGCATCTCAATAAGGAATCTCGCTCAAAATGTGAAATTGACTTTGGATATCTTCCAGTAGAGTTTTTAAGAACTCGTAATAGTTCATTAAGACGAAATTTGAGGTACAGGAGGTTCGAAACACATTTTCAAATAGTGACTACATATAATAAGCCGAAAAGAGAGCCCGGAATTAGGCCGGATAGGCCAGAATTGGTAGACACATGGCGTTATGCTATGGCTCCTAGAGAAGTAATGGTTAAATTCTCTACACACATACGAAAAATTTCTTAAACCTACTGTAACCATCTTGTTTATTCAATAAATCTTCAAATACATTCATGAAATTTTATTCAAGTCATCGAGAAATATTAGTTTTGCTTTCTTGTTTTTAATGGATGTTTTTCCATTAATTTTAAGGCTTAAATGCCCAAGTTCTTTTATACAAAGAAAATGTTTTTTTTTCATCACTATTTTTTTTTAGTATGTCAAAATAAACTTGAGAAAATTAATATTTACATTACCTATTATGATTATAATTTTTATATTTATAATATGGAAAAAATAGGCACTTTTACCTTGGATATGACATGATTTTCTCACGAAGGAAACTTGTCAAATCTTTTTGATTGAATGGGTGAAGGGAAATAGAGGGGTCTAGGACATTTCGTCCACGGACACTTCGTCCAACGAATTGCTATATTTTGTATTTTAAAGTGCATATGGGATATATTTCATTTTATTTTTCACTATTACATTAATAGCCAGGTATAAATATATAATATTATAGTTATTTAAACCGAAACATTTCATATGAACACATAAATGTTTCTCTATCGATTACAGTTATGAAATTAGATATGCTAAACGGGTTGACTGTATCATTAAATTATTTAAATCCTGTAATATTCTGCATTTTTTTTAGTAGGGTTTAACGTCTGCTTCGGAACCAGAGGCCATATCGCTGACGTCAAAAGGAAATTAAATACAAGGGACTGGAAGAAGCAGTCAAGGAGGAAAGTGGCTCCATGAAAGAAGTCACTTACCACCGTCGGTGACAATGCTCATGGATGCAGAAAAGCTACTCCGTGAATGCAGTCACTTACCAAGGAATGTGACGAAGAGGGACACTAGCACCAGTGGCTGCACTCACGAATATTCTGCATTAATTAATGAGTTATTAGTATCCAAAATCTGGAATTAAAATAACAGGGTACTAACAAGACTAAAAGTGGAAACGTAAGAATGAGAATAAAATAATTACAATAGAGGTAAATACTAATTATTTTGTATGCTTTTATGAAAATATGGAACAATCCGAAAACACGGACGTGTTTACGTTTACATAATTTAAAGTAACACTAAAAAGTACCAATATCCAGCTATTTATTTTATATCACATTTAATTATCAATCAATTGTTTAGTAGTATATTATACATGTATGTATTTTATATAGTCACTGTTGAAAAAAATTCTGTCATAAAAAACTAATTTCTGAACCAATAATGCTTCCAATAAGCTAATCTGAGGACTAATATTGATGTTTATGGTAGTTATTGTTAAAATACACCGCAAAATAATTGTAGATAGTGTAAATATAGAAAAAAATGTTTCAGTTTTCTATGTTTATGTACTCTAATATCTATGAGATATGCCTCGCTATTATTTCAGATTTTATAAGACCGAGGTACAATAAAAGCGAGGCCTACCTGTAATCATCAAATAAAGTATTCAGTTTAATTATTTTCCTGTTGTCGGCCAGTAGGAGCAGGAGAAGAAGATTGCGATAAGAATTAAGGCAAAGACCATCAAAAATGGGTGTTTCTATTTTTATATTGCAGAATATTATAAATAATATATAATAAACAATATGTACACTACACATTATAAATATAATACAAAATAAAGCATTTCGTGGACGGATTGTCGGGGGACGAATGTCTGTAGACGAATTGTCCGTGGACATTTCGTCTACGGACATCTCGTCCACGGACATTTCGTCCAACGAACATTTTGTCCACGGACAATTCGTCCACGAATGGCTTTATTTTGTATTGTAAAGTGTTTATGTAATATATTTTATATTATTTTTCACTATAATATTAATAGGCAGGTGTTAATTTACAATAATATAATAGTGATATAAGCTGTATATGAATTAATTAACACATACAAATATTTACCTATCGATTACAGTTATAAAATTAAATATAATAAACGGGTTGACTTATTTTTATTTATTTACCTCGTTTAATATTTTGCATAAATTAATGAATTATGAGTATCTAAAATTTAGAACTGAAATAACAGGGTCCTAACAAGAATGAATGTGTGGATACGTAGGAATTAAAGTAATTACAATAGAGGTAAATAATTATTATTATTATATAAGTATAAGTCCGAAAATATGAAACAGTCCAATAACATGGATCCGTGTTTACGTTCTTTAAATAATTAAACGTATCACTAAAAAGTATCAATATCTAGCTAATTTTTTATATATTTTTTTAGTAGTATATATATATACCAGCATTTTACTATGTATGTAATTTAGGTAATCACTGTTAAATATATTCTGTCAGAAAATACTAATTTCTGAACCAATATTGCATCAAATTACTTAATCTGAATACTACTATATTGATGATTATTGTAGTTACAGTGAAATAAACACCACAAGAAATGTCTCCGTTTTTTATGTTTATGTACTGTAATAACATCGATACATGCCAGGTAATTATTACAGATTTTATAAGACTCAGGTGTAATAAAAGCGAGGCCTGCCTGTATATCATTAAAAAAATCATTTTTATCATTTTACTGATGCCAGCAAACAGGATAAAAAGATTGCAATATGAATTTAGGCAAAGACCATACATTTATAATTACCATCAAAGAAGGGTGATTAATACTTTTATATTGCAAAATATATATAAATAATATAATATATAAAATAAATGCACACAATAAATATAATACCAAATAAATCAATTCGTGGACGAATTGTCCGTTGACGAAATGTCCTTGGACGAAATGTCCTTGGACGAAATGTCCTTGAACGAAATGTCATTGGACGAAATGTCCGTGGACGAAATGTCCGTGGACGAAATGTCCGTGGACGAAATGTCCGTGCACGATAATTTCTATGATGAAAAAGTGTATGATATAATTACTAACTTTGCTTTGACATCTCACTAAAACTATAATTTTATTACAGTAATAACAAGATGAACAGAGAGAATGTATGCTGAAATAATAATAAATTCACAATAAAAAAATACTATTAAACAATAAAAATATGAGAATTTATCCATGGGTAAAAGCATATACTTCTCAAAAAGAAAAACAATGCTACTGACTATTTTCGACTAATTTATTGCACGAAAGTTTGAAATTAAATTACATTATAAGAAAAAAGAAGCAATGCCCTATACACGTATATCCAGAAACTTAGTGTGACGTCACGAGTTGATCATTCTATTAGATTGAATGCAAAATATAAATTTACTTATAACTCTTGTTACCATCTGATCAGCATGGATAAAATATATGTATTATTAACGGAAGTAAATAATAAATAAAAGTATTTTATGTACAAACACAATCAATATATATGTAAGGAGTTTAACTTACCTATTTTGTTACATAATGTTACATGATGGGATAATATGTAAACCAACATAAAAATATCATTCATGAACACAAGTTGCATGGTGGGATTAAATATATCCCACCTTCTAATGCAGCATATTATTTTCATTTACATTCAGTACTACTGAGTTAAAAAATATAATGATAAAAACCACCTATGCAACTTGGTACTTTTTTATTCTTAAATCTTATAACATCAAAAGGAAGTTAAATACAAAGGGAATCGAAGAGGCAGTCAGAAAGGAAAGTGGCTCCGTGAACAATGAACAAATTCATCTACCACGATTCGTTGGCCAAGCTCAGGTATGCAGAAATGCAGTTACTTAATTAAAAAGAATGTGGATTGGCAAAAATGGAACTAACAAATGAAAGAATAAAATGAGTAAGTAAATGAAACCTAAATTCCTACCTATTAAAAACTCTAAGAGGAAAACGAGAAGAGATAGTGAATGAAGCATGCAAGCCTACCTTAGCATTATCCTCTAAGCCATAAAGTAGTGTGAAAAAATGAGTTGTGATTAAAACAATTATGATTGTTTAACCTTTTTAATTTACCTTTAAATATAAATATAATAAAATTGAATGAGAAGCCAACTAAAAAAAAATGTTTTCATAAATCTCACCAATTGCGACCATTAGTAAACAACATGTTTTCAGAAATAATATATCATCACAATTGTCACTATTGGTTATCAAAGTTGTGATAGCTACAAACAGAACAGAACAACATCATTATATCGACTGTTACTCGATTAGCACTGAGCATTGGAGGGTGTATACAACCCCATTGCACCGAGTGGAAGGGGTGCATTGAGAGAAGACACGCCCATGGAGCCACTTTTTGGCACCACTTTTCCTTGTAAGGCATGCTACCTCCATACCTATATACACTCAGTGCATACCATGATATAATAACTTTTAACAGGTAAACTCGTGCACAGGTTCTCCCCAAACCCCCACAACCGTGCGGGAGTATTTTGTGACATCATAGAAGTAAGGCTTTACCATGCTATTTTGTTTATATTTAATGATTGATAAATACAGCTTACTACATACCATTTTCATGACATTCACATAAGAAATTTTACGAAAATTATGAATATGTCATCTTATTTTGTCTTAAATACTTATTTACCTACTTACAATTATTTTTATTTCGTATATTTACATGTATTTGGTATGGCAATATAGGTCAAGCAGGTAAATTGCGGCACACTTATACTAACTTTGGCCTCTATAACAACAGAGCATCATAGCTTCAAAACACTCGTTTAAAAACTTAAATTGATTTGTAATAGCATGCATTGTACTTCTTTGGATAGTTATGCAACATTTTAATGTATTTCGATTCAGAATGTTTAAGACACTCTCTGTATAGGGCTGCAATTTACCTGCGTGACCCTAACATGGTATGATAACCATTCCATTTCAAGGAAAAGGACCACTAAAGTTATATTTATGTGATCTACCTATAAAAAATTAATTCACGTTGTTATTAATTCTATTAGAATCAACTTTAATTCATGTCTTATATTTTCTTGAGTCACCCCTGATAAGTTTTCTTCAAGGAAGTTTTCTATTATGGTATTGCGTTCTTTGTTTGTTAGTTAGTTTGTCACGCACACTGATTTCGTCAAGTTGAAATACATTTGAGAGCTGTTATTTCTTCGTTTCATTGATCCCCAAATGTTCATAATTGTACCAAATCATTTCTCTAAATTACATGAGACAATTTATTTTAGAAAACACCAAAGCTTTTTAATACTTTGTTAGCAACAATTGAGCGAATCACTAATCTGATGCTCAAGAAGAAGATTGTACACTCTTTGTTTTGATTACAAATTTGAATTTTATAAACAAACCATGCGTTTTCGGCCATTATTTAAATGATTTTAGATATTAATTGTTTCCTAAAGTATATAAACGTTTCTTTTATAAGTTCATTCAATTTTATACCTTTACACGAATATTAAATGGATTTATTAAACCTAATAAGTAGTCGACAATCAAAACAAATGGTGTACATTCTTTTTCTTCAGGCTGAAAATTTCTTAAATTAGTAAGTCGGAAGTAAGATAGGTTTTGTAGAGTTTTGATTTTAAAAATCTTTAAAAGCATATAAAATTAAAAATACGCTACTAAATTCGATGCGGTTTGCAGTAAAATGATAAGGAACATTAGCCTCGTTAAATAAAGCAATAAAAATATTTGCTTGGAGGGGACCTTTAATATTACCTAAATAAATAAAAAGAAACTATGATAATTGATACTAGCAAAATGAATTTGCTATACGAATGACAACAATTTAATACACAATAGCATCCTCTGTGAAGTCACGAGGGGGGGTGGGGGGCTGCGCAGAAGAAACTCAATTTCGTCTCTTTTGCAAGCATACCTTGTAGTAATTGTATCATGCTCCATACCTATATATACTCAGTGCAGTCTTCTTTCAATGTTAATTGAGTTAACAAGTTCCCTACTCAAGCTCCAGATTGTAAGACTACGTGTGTTCTAAATAATTTCACTATATTGTGAAGAGGTCAACGTAACAATGGCTGAAAGTAAAGAAGTAAGTTGATAAATTCATCAGCTGACATCTAATTTTAATCATTGAATATTTAACTACTTTTATGCTCTTATGTTGAATGTTATTGTAGGGTCACACAGGTGAATTGCAGTTCCTTATTTCTTATTGTGGCCCTATTAAGAAAATCTAAAAAACCTTCTGAAAGTAATTATGAATTGTAAATATCATAATAAGCTCAATTTGTGCTAGATTTGATTTATTTCACGGTTACTTTTAAGCCATGGTGATAATTAATGTTTCCTAGATATGTGACCGCAGGTAGTTAAAGTGCCGCAATTTACCTACTTGACCCTAGTGCTAATCTCTCTATAGACTACACTACCGAGTTTGCAAAGGGAGAGAGAGAAGATAGGTGATATATAGTTGAGTGACGCTCCCTGTTGACAAGTTTGCAGAATTAATGACATTTTTAAATATTCTCTGCAGAAAATCATAAATTTTGCTCTTCATTTTTATACTTATTTTTTTAAAACAAAAGGTAAAATAGAGAATTTTTTGGAGAACACTTTACCAGTTTCTACAGACTGGCCCCTTTGTGCTGTACCTCCACGTGTTTAGATGTAGGTCTAAAATAAAAGAAGGAATATGTATATATACTAATTCTATTTCAAACTAAAGGAAGAGTATTGACATCTGCTGCACATGCTACTTTTATCACCAAAATCACGACTCAGTTTTATTATAAATGGTAATAAGACGAAGCATGACTCGAAGTTGTCATATAATTATAAATCTTTGAACATTTCACTTTTTATGAGTTGGAATAAAAGAAAAATTGCTTTGAGGATTTGACTTAACGTATATTACGGTTTTGGTTGCTGGAATCAGAAAATATCACCGGTCCATTTTCGCACACGTGTACTAAAGTTCGTAAGTGTCTGAAAATGTGGATCTGTCCAATGAATCGGAATTTACTCTCTATGGCATGTATACGTGGAGGCCCCCCCCCCCAAGACAATTATGGGCCCCCGAAACAATTTTGGTCTCCCAAGACAATTATGGCCCCCCCCAAGACAATTATGGGCCCCCCCAAGACAATTATGGGCCCCCCCAAGACAATTATGGGCCCCCCCAAGACAATTATGGGCCCCCCCAAGACAATTATGGGCCCCCCCAAGACAATTATGGGCCCCCCCAAGACAATTATGGGCCCCCCCCCAAGACAATTATGGGCCCCCCCCAAGACAATTATGGCCCCCCCCAAGACAATTATGGGCCCCCCCCAAGACAATTATGGGCCCCCCCCCAAGACAATTATGGGCCCCCCTCCAAGACAATTATGGGCCCCCCTCCAAGACAATCATGGGCCCCCCTCCAAGACAATCATGGTGTCCCCCCAAAGACAATTATGGGGTCCCCCCAAAGACAATTATGGGGTCCCCCCAAAGACAATTATGGGGTCCCCCAAAGACAATTATGGGGTCCCCCCTAAGACAATTATGGGGTCCCCCCAAAGACAATTATGGGGTCCCCCCAAAGACAATTATGGGGTCCCCCCAAAGACAATTATGGGGTCCCCCCAAAGACAATTATGGGGTCCCCCCAAAGACAATTATGGGGTCCCCCCAAAGACAATTATGGGCCCTCCAAGACAATTATGGCCCCCCAAGACAATTATGGCCCCCCCTAGACAATTATGGCCACCCCCCTCCCCAAGACAATTATGGCCCCCCCAAGACAGTTATGCCCCCCCCCCCCAAGACAGTTATGCCCCCCCCAAGACAATTATGCCCCCCCCCCCCAAGACAATTATGCCCCCCCCCCAAGACAATTATGCCCCCCCCCCCAAGACAATTATGCCCCCCAAGACAATTATGCCCCCCAAGACAATTATGCCCCCCCAAGACAATTATGCCCCCCCCCAAGACAATTATGCCCCCCCCAAGACAATTATGCCCCCCCAAGACAATTATGGCCCCCCCCCCAAGACAATTATGCCCCCCCCCAAGACAATTATGCCCCCCCCCCCCAAGACAATTATGGCCCCCCCCCAAGACAATTATGGCCCCCCCCCCAAGACAATTATGGCCCCC